>PPXN03000068.1:0-60656 GCA_003708445.3 Grigorovia transvaalensis | reverse complement strand
CAGTAATAATGCCCATCAATCACAAAGGTCTTGTATTGATAGATGCACCTTCGTGGACAAGTTCATTCAACAATCTATAACATTTTATGTGTTCCATGCGTAATTTTTGGTTGAGATATTTTTGTTAAATCTTTGCATAATTATGCAAAGATGTATTGCGAAGTTGTAAGAGCTGTAGTGAGAAAAAGATAAACGTCACAGACAGGATTCGAACCTGCGCAGGTAAAACCCAATGCCTTACAGCTGTTCTGTTGAATAGCAGGGCATCGCCTTAACCACTCGGCCACTGGGACGCTGTGTTAAAATGGTTTATCTTAGATAGCTATGTATTAATAATCAGCTGTAGCAGCTTCACTACTTTAATATGATAATACTACTTACTGATGATCGGTTCTTTATCTTTAAGTAGATGTATAAAAATAATTGAATAGATATATAGGTTTTTGTAGTTATTATAAAAATTTTTTTTGTATCAATTTTCTGGACATAAATGTTTAACTCATGCGTTGATATGACTAACAAAGCGTGCAACAGTTTCTATTCAATGAAGTTCTTTCATTTCCCCGACATTCATGACAAAGTTTTGTCTTTAACTTTTCAAAAGTTTATCTAAATTATGTACTATCTTGGCTTTCCCATCAGTTTCCACTTGACAAATGGGACAATTAGTATTGGTTTGAATGCTATGCAGAAAACATTTACGACAAAAATAGTGCATACACGATGTCACAATAGGATTCTGATACTTGTTTCCACAAACAAAACATGTTGATGGAATCTTAGTGGGTTGTTTAACCTTTTCAGATTGTGTCAGATTCGCCTGATCCGTATCCTCCTCATCATCATCATCATTTATGTTCCAGTCTTTATTTAACTTCCAGCCACCTTGGAAATCATCTCTAGAATGTAAGAATTTGCAACTATCCCCGTAGCCACAATACCCTGACTGTTTGAAATCTTTACAAATATCTCGTTGGTAGTCCACCAATACTGTCGCTTTCAAGTTAGCTGCCTGTGTAATCTGCTTCTTCTCAGCAGTATTCACTTTCAGAAAAGATGATATGGCACTGTTACCGGTGGACACACCACCTGTGTCTTCTGTTGTTGATTCAGTCTCCTCTTTGTGCGTGGACTTGACAGCTGCTGGAATCGATGACCCGGTAGTAGTAATCTCGACCTGCTGGACGTTTCTCTTGGCATCCTTTGTCCCAGACAGCACAAGTTCCGTCGCAGCAGTGTGGTCCGGCTGTTTCACACGCCTGACACGCGGTATACAGTCCTTCGATATCTTGTTCCTCCTTTTGAACATCGATGACTTTGTTCCTTGCATTACAAATTTCTCAAATTTAAAGAAATGTGAAAATGGCAATAATAAACAGCCACATACCCACCACCACCACATGTCTGACCCCAGGAAGAAGCACGTCACACGTGCTGAATTTGTGGATACGGTGCACTCACGGATCGGCGGTAACACCACCAGAGTCTTCTTGAACGGATTGGCAGCAAGGAAGGCACAACAAGAAACACCAAATAATGAAACTAAGGGTAACACCAGAAACCACGGTGGCATAGAGGACAGAGATGAAGACGATGAAGACGATGAAGAAGATGAGTCCAACGCACTGTTGAATTTATCACCAATGTTCAGTTCTACACCACCGATGATATCCAAGACCTTAGTTAAATTCTATCCATATCTGATCCTATTTGATAATTTTCTCAGTGTAATAACTTGGACAGGTGAGAATATTTGGTATAGTGTCTTATTTACGTTCATTTATATTGCCGTAGTGTTCTATATCAATCAATTGGTGAGATATTTTGGTCATATCATTATTGTGTCACTGCTGCTGGGTTATTCCAAATTTGATAAATTTATCGAATCGGTAATTTACCAAAATCCCACTTTGGAAGACATTAATAACGTAATGAATCGTGTTTCATATAAATTCGACATTTTGTTGCTGCCCTTAAACAACTTGAAATTACAAAATGTGGAAAGATTACTGTTGACGGCGCTTATTGTATCACCAATTCATATTATATTAAGTCTTTTGATTCTACCACCACAAAAATTCTTACTTATCATGGGGCTATTTGTCATTACTTATCATTCTCCCTGGTCGAAAGTAACAAGAAGACTACTATGGAAATTTCAATTCATTCGGAAACTAATGTTCTATATCACCGGTTTAAATACAGGTGGTATAAATAGTAAAGATGAAGGTATCTTAGCTGCAGTGCAGAAACAAGTAAACAGAATATCTAATATACAGGATTTTAGTGGTAATAATCTATTACATTTCCAAATTAATACCACTGACGAGCGTGCTGACACTAAAGCTGATAACACTGAATTTGATTTATCAATTAATGATAAACATGACATTAAAAAATTTATTGAAAAGGGTAAACCGATTAAATTCACCTATGTGCTATACGAGAATCAACGTCATTGGATTGGGGCTGGTTGGAAAGATTCCATGTTGAGTTATGAAAGATCTGCTTGGACAGATGAATTTTTAAACGATGCATTGTCACCAGATAAATTTACACTACCTAAGGATAATAATGGTATGAAATGGCAATGGATTGATAAGACATGGAGATTAGATTTAACCAATGATGGTGCTATACCAATATCATCCACTAAGAAGAAAACCACTGCTGATCCCACTCCTGATGAAGGTTATATCTACTATGATAATCAATGGAAGAAACCATCCATTGAAGAGTCATTCTCTAAATATACAAGGCGTAGAAGATGGGTGAGAACAGCAGAATTAGTAAGAATTGACAATTCTGATAATAGTGATAAAATGATTGATTCAAAGGTTGAAAAAGAAAAAGCACCCCATCGAGATAACGAAAATATAATTTCTAATAACCAAGATGATTTAGTTTGTTTCGAAGAAAAAAGTCATGATGAAAACGATACGAGTGTGGACATAACACCTATTGATTTAGGTACTGTGGATAATGCCAAAAATGATTATGACAGTAATTATCTTCAAAATGATGTTAAGACTACAGTACAAAAGAGAATTAAAAGAGATAGTGATCACAATTTAACTCAATGACATGCTTAAATAAGGGAAGGAAACTTTTTTTTTTCTATAATATGATTTACATATAGATTATTAGCGAAAACAAAATGTAGGTACAAATAATAATAAAGTAATGACAATATGTTTCTAGTTAATGATTTTTCAAATGAAATATGATATTAGTAATATATATTTATTGTTATTTAGGATTTATATACCAATTTTTCTAAAAATTAAATTTAAATTATAGTTATAAGTAAATGTCAAAGTAAAAAACAAGTTATTTATTATTTACTTCTATTATTATTATTTTCTTTATTACATTATATTATAATATTAAATTAAATTTATAATTTGTTAACCTTTAAAGTTGGTGGTAAAGATTGAACTAATTTCTTGGCCTTACCAGCATCGTTAACGATTAAAGTGTATAAATGTTTGGAACCTCTAACCTTAAATTTAGTTTGTCTAAATTGTTTACCATTCTTGTTAACCTTCTTGTTAATCTTGACGGTGGCAGATTGAACATCAGCTCTTCTGGTTAATTCTAAGAATTGTTTAATATCAGTAATTTCTCTAGCCATGACTAATAATTTAATTTATTGGGTTAACTATCTCTCGAATGGTAATACCCAATAACTGAATAAATTCAATATAAATTTCAGTAATCAAAATAAAAAAAAAAAAATTAGAGCATTCGATACTGACAAATTGGTAGTTGCTAAACACTGTTGAGCCTAGCGGGTTTAGGTCCCAGTGGGGGCACTCCTTGTGGAGTTCTACTGGAATAACCTTGGTTAGGCGGTAAACCACAAATACCCCGATGGAGTCGACCAGAATTCAGCGGAAACCAACGGGACTAACTGAACCCCCAGGCTGAGATGACAAACAGAAAGATGAGCAACTCCAAAAGCTGAAATTTTAGTCCAGATTGGGAAAAAATATTGTTTCCTAAAAAAGAAAGGGAAATAAAAAAAAGCATAAAAATTCAATAAAAAAAATATGCCCCACAAGGTACGGGTGTTGATGCAGTCATGTGAGATAAACTAAAATATGATAATCAAGAGGTAATAATCAATAAGTAATCAAAACAAACCGAAATCATTGAAACAGCAATAATTCAACACCAAGAACCTACTTTGTAGTTTTCAAGATTAAGCAATGTCAGGGTTTATTCAAAGTACAGTCATGGGACTGGCTCAAGGCATGGCTGAAGATAAAGCTAACGAATATGCTGCTGAGAACTTCCAATTTACTAAAGATCCATACTATGTTAAATTACCCAATGGTGATTTGAAAAGACGTAAATTACCAGAATATTGTACTAAACAAGAGAGTAAAAATTGGAAAAAATTACAAACTAAAGCTTGGACTCATGACAAATCAATGTGTGGTTGTTGTTGTTGGACAGAATGTATTGGGTGGGTACCACTTTTAGCCATTATACCAGTTATTGGACCAGGAATAATGTATACAATTCATAACAGTTTGATTAAATTTGCTGATAGGAAATTCAATTTACCAATTGAATTGAAAGTTAAAATGCATAGTAATATTGCCATTGATTTGGTAATTAGTTTAGTACCACTTTTGGGTGTTTTCTTTTCATGGTTAAATGCTTGCTCCACTAGAAATGCAGCTCTGGTGTATAATTTTGTGTCTCAAAGAGCTTTGGAGAGGCATAATATGCAATTATCACAGCAACAGCAGGGTTCGAACAGGCCTAATGATTCAAGGGGAAATTATTCTAAGGGAAACTCAAATAATGGTTCAAACAGGGATCCAAATCGGATATCCAGAAGATCACCCCCAAATAGTAATGATAATAGAGTACATAGAAATGAACGTACTTATGATAAACGTACTTGTGATAAACGTACTTATGATAGGGATGATAATCAATATAAGGAACCTATCAGACCAAATCGTGTTCAAATGAAACCGGATTACTATCAAAATCAATATAACAACCAGTATACAGACAATGACAGGAACCAATACTCAAATACCCAGTACCCATATTCAAATAATCAATATTCCAACAATCAATACCCCAACAATCCACAAACTGCCCCATATCCTACTTGAGAGCGAATAACTCATAAAGGAACTTGTAAATGTAAAATCATAAATTCATTTAAGTATGGAAAATATAAAAAGTATATATAATCAATGAGAATGTATATGAATATTCTAGATCGTAATATGATAAATGTAAAAATAAAATGAAATAAATCCAAAAATATATATAAAAAAAGAGGAAAACTTAAAATTGAATAGCAATGTTCATTTCTTACTGTACAGGTTTAAGATTCATGCATTTGTGTCCTTTCTAGTTTTTGTTCATTCATAATGACGTTTGATCCGCGTCTTTCTTTATTATAAACGGGTTTGCATTCACCAGAATTAATTAAATCGTTTAATTCATCACCCATTTCCCCCCAATTATTCTTACCCTTACCGTCTCTCTTTACTGCGTTGGGGGATGAACCAAAATTACCATTATGTGTGAAATATCTTGAATCAGCTTTTGCTTCATGTACTGTCCATTTATTAGTTCTTGCCATGTTTGTATGTGTACTATGTGTATTATGTGTTAATAAATACTAATTATTTAAAGTAATGTTTACTTCTTTGTTTATTGAAACTATATTTTCAATATTGTTGCTATATTTCAAGAAAAGAATACTGGAATTGAAAAATGAACATAAAATCAAAGGTTGCTTTTATATTAGAATATATATATCTGTATATTAATAGGATTAACGCAAAATTGTCAGGGGATTTTGATCCGTCTGAATTTGCCCTTAGCGATTCGATAGCCGTCTGTTTTCGTTCCCGTCCGGTGTGTCCCAACTACTTAAATCTCTTTTCTTTTTTTAAGGGGGGGGGATGAGTCAAAAATAGGACATTTTCCACTAATGAAATTTTACAGGGGCACAAAGGCCTCGGGGAAAAGACTTCACATCCCATGATTGAAGTTTTTCCATAAAAGGAGGCGGAATGCCGAGATCTCGGGAGGGCAAGAGGTGGAATAAAAAAAATTAGGGCTTAGAGTTTTGTGTTTGGAGCTTCCAAAAATTTCCACAGAAGGTGATCTTCCATTAAAATCTGTTGAGTTGTTCATCAAGTTCCTATGTTTGCAAGGGGTTTATTTTTTTTTATTCTGGTCTACAGCAAGTTCAACTTTAGTTTTTCGTATTTCTCATCACGTTTCTTTCTCTTTTTGCTGTTCCAACTTTCACGGAAATCTCGCTACACCCCGCAAAAATTTCTTTTCTATGATAAATTTCGTGGGGGAAAAAACATGGAATGATTTTATTGAAATCTTCGGAAAAGCACCGCCGCACACCGATTTTCAATCTCCAATTTTCTTATTTTAAAATATCGTCATAATTTCTTACGTCATGGGAAAGTTTACATAATTTCTATTTACATTCTATAAAAGCGTCATATTTCCATCCTAACTTACTCATTTGCTTACTCACATATATAAGATCATGTAAGCCATTTATCACATTGTATTATTCAAATCATCAAAACTCCAAAATGTAGTATACAAATCATTCAAATCTGTATTGGTAATAAATTCTTGCAAAGTACCTAAATTAAATCCATTATTATTTAAATCATTATTAGTATTTTTATCGAAAAGGTTATCATGTTTACCACTGTTGCTGTAATTATTGTACCCGTAATTGTCATTATTTTTATTGTTAGTAAGATAGTTAATATTATTATTGTGGTTATTATTATCATTATTAGTACTATTATTATTATTATTATTATTATTCTCATTTACGTTATTTGCAATAACGCCACGGTTCAAACCAATCATATTACTTATGAAACTGACATCTTGACCCTTATAACCGTTATTGTAATTATTATTACTATTATTATTATAATTCTTGATATTATTATTAGTATTATTATCGTTTCTCAATATCGTATCATTGATTATCGACAATGGTGTACTTATTGTACTCAAACTGTTATTTGTGACAATGTTAGGGTAAACAGTATTATTTTTTCCACTATCAATCACGCCACTACTATTTTCCCAATCACCAGTGTCGCTGTTCTTGTTCTTCATTCTTGTTTTATTACTCTCCTGAATTATTCTTTCTCTGATCTCCTTTAATGATGCAATATGTGATATACAATCACTTCGTCTATCTTCACTTCTGCTATTTAAACTTGCTATAGTTAATAAATCTGTTGTTGATGGTCCCTTATGGAGAACCGTATTAGGATATAATCTAAACTCACTGGCGTCATCTTCATGATCTCGACAGTTCTCAATGATTGGGAGTTTCGTATTACTTTTGCCATTTTTGATATGAGAGTCCTGATTTTTCATGCCATCGTTATTCCGACTATTTGCACTACCTTTTATTAATTGATGAACATTAAGATGGAATCCTGATTCCTCTACTGGTTGTAAAAGAATACTATAAATACTAGATTCTACATTCAGAAATTCTCTTACTAAATGAACTAATCTTGGTTCCTTTTCACCAACAACTTCAATTACTTTATTTTCGTCAATCTTATTGAACTTAATATAGTTCATTAACATTAACCTGATCAATAATATCACTAATGACAAATTATTATTTGAGTCTTTCATTATATGGCTGCTCTTAATGTGATCCTGAACTTTTTCATCATTTAGCGATTCATTTGGGAACGCTTTGCCAAAATTTTTCGTAAATAAAATCAAGTTACTGTAATTTTCAAGTTGTTGTATAATGTCATCAATAGTGACTAGTTCTAACTCGGGTAATAACGAAGAAACATTCAATAGCGTTAATACTGCACTGCATTCAAACAAGCGCCATATTTCATAACTACTATTAAACTGGCTTATTAATCTATTAACATCACACCAGTAATGATACATATCAGCAGCCAATACTTTCAATTTGGTAAATACAAATTGAACTTTATTAGAGATCATTAATCTAGACACTAAATTCATTACTGATCTCAACAAAGTGGAAACATTAGAAAAGAATAGTATTATAAACTTACAACTTTCAAATTTATCATCATCATAGCTGGGCAGATTATCTTGATTTGTTTCAGTTTTTATATCATTCTTAACATATTTGAATAATCTTTCACAGTGCAACTTTAATTTTTTGATCCTCTTTTTAAATTTATCCACAGCTTGGAAAACTTCACGTATATATTGTTCTCTGATATGTTCGGGTTTATTAATGTTTTTAATATCTGTGAACTTATCGCTATACAAAACTTCTTCATAAAAATTTGTAATCAATAATGTTAATGCAATTTCACCATATCTTATGAGTTGCTTAGTATTTAATTTCGAAAATAATTGCTTTGGATAAAATTTATCAATTTTCTTTAAATAATCTTTGCTATCAATATAGCCCAAGTCTCTAAACAAGCTAGGTAATAAACAATTCATTTTTGCAACTGAGTTAACAGAAACTTCACAATGTCTTGCCACAATATTAAAGTTAGAAGTATACAATTTCCACCAAATAGTTCTGCGCCTCTCAGCATTAAGTTCATCTAGTCCCACATAATACTCCCAACGATTTAAACCTAATTTTAATGCATTATCAAGCGCTACAGTTAAGACCTTCTCAAAACCGTAACACTGTTCAGATATTTCTAAAACATCTAAGAATATCACCAGTAATTCTAGATATTCAACTGAATCATATTCGTCTAGATGATATAAAGTTAGACTATAATAATTATAACAAAGTGCTAGTAATGCATCATAAGTCGCACTGAAAAAGAAAAATTGTTTCATGAAATTTTGACTGTCCTCATTAGTTGGTTCAAAATCTTTAGTAGACATCTTTAGACCATTTTTTTCAAGCAAGGACCTCGTTTTTTTCAAAAAGATTAAAATCAGTTTAAACATTTCCAAATCATCATTAATATTTTGTACAAAGTTACCAATTCTCAAATCTAACAATTTTTCACACATTTCATTATCAAGATTTTGAAGTATCTTATACACCAACCATTTATTATTCCTCGTTTGGAAAAACTCATCGGGACTAAAATTTAATTTACTTCTATCAATGCCTTCAATACAATTTAAAAAATTTAATCCCAACTTTTTCTTTTGTATGTAATTCTCTAAGGGATTAGCCATATAAGCAACATTTTCATTAACATCTGATAAACACATATCGAAAAATCTCAATAACAAATAAACTGTTGCCTTTAAATTTTCTCTAGTACGTGCGGATAAACCATTACTGTCGATAATATATCTTTGAATTAATGTACCTAACCCATGTAACGATAATGTTTCCAAGGGTGAGTATAAACCGAATGATTCATCCAGTAATGGCAATTTTGATAGAAAAGATTTTTCATTGATTGATGCACCAAAATTACAACCATTACCGTCATGATTCTTCAATGAACGTTTATTTTTGACATTTTCTTTATTTATTTCAGCACCCGTACTGAGAGTTGTAAATCTTGTCAAATGCACTTTATTACAATATTTATTTCTCATCAATTTTGTCTCTATTGATTTTCGGTCATTTTCTAGCTCAGATAGTTTATTAAGATTAATAACTGGTTCCCAGTTATCGGACAATTCCTTAATTTCATCTTTAGTGTTTTTAATTAATTGTTTAATAACTGAATTTTTATTTGGTAAACTTTCAAGTTGTTGTAATGCTTCAATTAATGAACAATATTTAGTTTGATCTTCCAAATCATCTTCGTACAATGTAGCAATTTTTTTACTGTTTTCATTGATAGAAATTCCATCATTATGAATATGGTGGTCATTATCAAAAGCAGATTCATTGGTACCATTCATGAAACTAGTATTTTCAGTAGGGTTCTTGTGAGGCTTTGACTCATTAGTTGTTGATTTTTTGGTCTGTTTCAATTTATTATTATTATGGAGAGCATTTGTATTAAGTTGTGGTGTTGAGTTATCGTTATTGTTTGAGAAATTAACTTGTTCAGTATTTGCAAGCAATGCAGACACACTGGGTATCGATATCGACGATCTTATACCTGAATAATGTTGTTGATGATGACGAGAATTAAATGATTTCTGGAGTGTGTCCCTAGTTGGACTATATATTTTTGAGCTGGATGGCGAACTGCCACTGGAATGGCCCACTGATGGCAAGAGGGTATAATCATTTGATTTAGAAATATGTGGTAGATTCACTGCAATTGTGTTCGTGTTAGCAGGTGTCAAATCCGATGAAACTTCTTTTGGTGCACCTACATTTACCTTCTTTGCATTTGGAGCTTTTTCCTTGCTAGATTTCACATCTACAAATTCACAATCACAAGCGTAAGTGACACAATTCGAACATGGTTGCAGTCCCGTACATTTAATTTTTCTTCTTCTGCAACTTGAGCAGGCCTTGCTCACTTTTCTTCTCTTCTGCGGCTTCGACAAAACCGTAGTATCTGTCATGGTGTAAAAACAAGTAGTTGATGAGCTCACAGGAAGTAAGTGGGTAGAACTATACACAACTATGTATCAGTTCTTGTTATTAGACTTTTTCATTCCAAATATTTTATTTTCCATTTCCGTGGAATCAAAAATTTTCTGAAGAAAAAGCGGATTTTCGCAACTTCCACGGAAAGAGAATTTGTGTCACTTTTTTTGCCTCATTGGATCGTTTAGTGGGCATCAAGATACTCTGATTGTGATGAACCAGTTAGTACCCCCATTCATAATGTCTTGTTTCTTTGTTTTGGTAAGCTACTTTGGAACTAGAAGATGCACGATACCTTCTGCCTCCTTCTTGTACATTACAAGAGTATCCGATTTGCAGTAGAAGAAACAAGATTATTGTATTGCATAACATCTTAACACAGTATCTTTTGCAAAGTTCTCTACATATTTCTGCAATAAGTTTTCCTATTTAATTTGAGCTGCAAAGCAACTAGCTCTATCGAAATCTATTGACGGCAAGCTTCCAACTGGTAATTATGCAAATGTTCGGTAAAAAGCCTCGAATAATAAACGTGATTTTTTCACAGTGAATAATCTTTATCTTTTATCGGAGAGTTCACTATCAAATATTTACTTGCAAGAAATTATATTTCCAGGAACACCATTAGAAAAAACTAATATATTTCAATTGTGGTGTTTTCCTTGGTCAGAAACGAATACTATCACGATTAGAGTTTACAAGAAGAGCCTTAATGTATTTTATACGCTATTGTGGTTTCTAACAGAGTTTCTAGATTCTTCTCACCTCAAGAATGATGAAATTTCTCAAAAAGATCTTGGTGTAACACTCACTAACGAGTTCTTCATCGACAGTTGAAATCAACGATGAGATCAATGAAAAAAAATTAATTTGTGAAGGTAACTTTATCCATTATAAACTTTGAAAAAATTCTTGTTGCTCAAAGATGAATCTGGTACAGTAACCTGAATGGTTTAAATCATTCCCGTATCCGATTCAAGCCTTAATTTGGGTTGACACTAACGTAGCTCAAGCGTTCAAAAATAAAAAAAAAAAAGAATTCTTAATTTTAAGTTGTTCAAAATTTGAGGTTTTCGATTGTTAGATCTTCGTCTATTAACTTTGAATATCACACAAAGAAGGTTCGGTGAAATTGAATATCCCATTTTTTATTATTATCTTATTAATTTTGAAAAATGGGTTATCGTAGAATAATGAGCAGAAATTAGTAGTATTTTGAAAATACATTTCTTAATCATGAAACTTATGAAATCCAGCTAAAGGAAATCACGAATCTCCGTTCTTTTCACTTTACACCGATTAACCTAAATCGGCGTTTGCAGATTCTAATTTAACTCATCTCGCCTTGCCATTTCTAATAAATATCGGAACTTTGGTCAGGTTAGGTATTTTTTGTGCCTCTCTTATGGAGTAACAGATGCAATAATTGATTTAAAGGAATTTTCTTGCCATTTGAAATATCTCTTTTTCCTACTATTTCACCGAGCTTGCTCCTATTGTTTCCTTTTTTGTTAGTTCTCAAATTTGGTAGATGCATATTTTTAACATTTCTGGAGTCACTTTCGTAGAGCTCAAAAACATCTTCTGATTCAAAGCCCAAATTCATTAGTCTAGAACATGGGCTCAGTATATCAAGGTAGTTCACGGCTAAAATTTTCTGTTTCTGTGACTGTTTGCAATTGAAAAAGCATATAGGCAATATTTCATACCTTAGAAAAGCTTCGTTTCAATCGCATAGAAGTCGAGGTTTGGCTTTATATTTTTTGAAAATTGATCTTTATGTCTTTAGGAAAGTAAACCTCAATGAATGATACAAGACTTCAAGATAAGTTCTTTGAAAAAAAATTCTTCGAGAAGGAACAAAGTGTTTAGTCACTAAATAGCGGTAACAGCTTTATTTAAAGCTCACTATCTTGTGGATGGGCATAAATCGTCATTTTTAAAGATCTTGATATTCTATCTTATTTTGCTCTACTTTGTTTTCTAATTCGAAAAGTTTTCAACTCTATGTATAGTAAAGGGTACACTAACTATCCATTTTGAAAGACTTTATTTGTCTTTTAATGCAATTTGACGAACCTACTCCTTTTTTGCTTAAGAACGTATTCTGGACAAAAATATGCCTGGTTTTTGTAACTAGAACTGATGATTGATCACAACAACGCATTTTCTATGCTTTAATAGCAAATTTTTCTAGTCGAGTTGAAACCTTCTGCGATTTTTGGGAAGTTGGATATACTTTGTTTAGTAACTCATCCATTCATATCATGTTCGATGAGCAAACTAGATCGCTCCCTTTCTTTTTTCCATATTTTATTCTCGATTGAATCTGAGTTATAAGCAGAACGATATGAAATGGTATTTTCATATTTATGTCATCAGATCACAAAAAGGACATCAATGTGATCAAGCATGAAACCTTATACCTGTGACTTAAGTATTTGCTTCTGAAGCAGATCATTATCTCACTTCACTATCTGAAGAAAATTGATTCTTGTACACGTCTTTGGCCCGCTGTCATCTTAAGGTATTCAAATAACGTAGTCCTGTTCTCTTTTCCCTTCAAACTCAAACTAAATTTTCGCATTCCATTGTCTATCTTACTATATATTTTCGTCCTTTATCAATTTTTTTGTTATATATTAAACTAACATTAGTAACTTTGAAACGTCCCTGTGAATTGCAGATAGCCCATAGGTATAAAACATTTATCTGCAGTTGAACAATCTTGCGTTTAGATTTTGGCATATGCAGACCTGCATTACCGTATCCATTTTTTTTTTTCTTTGTTGACATCTCATGTTTATTCGATCAGCATTCCTGAGCACTAAAAAATTATATCAAACTTTGAAACTCTAGTATTCGTATACATGAATACTAGAGTTTGTCAGTTACTTACCAGGAAAGTTGATGAATTCAGATTAGAAGTAAAAAGATTACGTGGAAATCTTTGCAATTGTCTCTGAAAAGACCATAATTGTGCTATAGTTGTACAAATTACTATGTTCCTAAACCGGTTAACTATTCATAATAACCGTTAAAATCTGGACAAACGTTTGATTCTTGGAAATAAAAATTACTAAAATCATTAAACTCATCCTCAATCATAGCATTTTCACCCGTTATCATCGCATTAACATTTGCCTCACTTTTATTAAAGAAGGAATGTTTTGCTAAATGGGATACTGAATCCCAGTCATATCCAAGTTGTTGCTTGATAGAGCAAATCATTTGCTTTGTTTCCTTATTTTGAATCATAAGATTTTGTAAAAATTTCAAAATATGTACCAAGTGTGTAGACCGTGGTTCATTATCTCCATCATATTTGACCGAGGTTTCATAACTTGTTTTACAACCTGAAGCTTCTGAAAAGGCATTTGGCGTAGAAGTTAAATACGAGATATTTCCTGTATTGGATGCAATAAACTGACCATTTTGTGAAGAGTACATATCATTATGAGTGGTTTTGTTTTGCACCACTAATTCACTATTTATTTCAGTAGTATTCCAAATAGAGGAGCATAAAATTGGGGGAGGTCCTGATAGAACTGAATTCTTTTTATTGAATTCATTTGAAGCCTTTTTTTGTCGGCGTATTAATTGATCGATACCATCAATTGTAATTAATCCATCAGTATGATTCAAATCACAAATTTTACGATTTTTGATACAATTTGTGCATGGCTTCATACCAGAACATTTAATTTTTCTTTTTCTACAAGCTGAACAAGCTCTAATCGCAGGCTTGCTTTTGTTTTTTCTCCCAATTTTCCTAGAAACTTTCATTGCTGTCATTTTGAAAGGTCAGAATTCTTATTAATTTCATAAATCAAGAATCCAGAAGAGGGTTCAAAAATCTTGATTAATTAGGTTAATTTATAAGAAAGAGATTTTGCACGTCGAATGTTCAATATTGACGTAGTTTTACAGGCAAAATCAACTTCTGTGATTGATCCAAATAAAATTTAGTTATTACTTTTTAGTTTTTTTGGTTTAACACTATTTTGGAAAACGTGGATTTTCATAACTTGAATTTAGTGAAAAAATAGATGCTGATTACTGAGAAGAAAAGGAAAGCAATTTAGCTTTCATTGAAAAACCATTTTGAGCTGAACCTTGCATAGTATCTTGTACTTGAAGAAAAACCATGAATATATTTTCTATGCAAGCGTTTTAAGTCAAATCATTTAAAAAAAGCTGGAAAAGCAACAAAAGAGGTAAAAAATGATTAGATGTTCTAATTTGATCTTGATAGAAAACTTTAATGGAAAGGTGACTTCTAAAACTGAAGAAAGAATCTTTCTGTAAGATGCTGAAAACAGTAAAAAAAGGCAACAAATATCAATGCTTCGAGTTTTTACCTTACTGATACAAAACATAACTCTGATCGGAAAAATATAAAACAGCAACAAATTTCCTTTCTTTTAGGACAACCATCATTTTACCGGAACATAGTTCTATTATTATCTTCATGAAGGCAAAACATTTAATGTCTTGAAAAAACCGTCTATTTAAACTTTATAACCCTTGTGATTTTTACAGTATGATTGAAAAAATTGCTGTTAATATAAAACAAACATATTACCTCGTGGTACAGAATCTTTTCTTTTCTTGGAAGAAATGTTATATATTCTTGAAACTCAAACTGGAGAATCGTACGAGAAATCCAAAAAAACAAAATGGATTCGAAGCCGCATTTAGCTGCAGGTTAGTACTTTTTCAAATCATTTGTGATAACCTTATCTGAGATATTTACCGAGATGCTCCTTGTAAGTGCTTGATTAATTTGGCCTGTCAACTTTATTTTCTTTTGAAACCACATACGTTGAGGTACGTAAGGCTTTCAGTCAAAAAATTTCAGTGCTAACTATTTCTACTTGTATTGCCTACGAATTTGAAGAAGCTTAGGCGTTTTCGTCCTGAAAAACTGAAAAACTACAGCCACGTTGATCATACATGTAAATCAAGATCTCGTAGCAATATGTTGAAGATATGATGTTGTTGAATTATTCTTTTCGTCTCTAAAACTTTCATGAATTTTGATATATTTTTCCTCTAATAGAAAGTAACCCATTGTTCTTCTTATGTTATGAAAGGCGAGTTGCTAATAACTTTTTCTCTCCTTTTCTCACTGATTAACATTCTCAAACATCGAATACTGCAATCATGCAATAAGTTTAAGACTAAACTTTTGTACAACTGGTGTTTGTGCCTGATTTACACACTTGCACGTAAAGAAAAGAAAGTTTATCATGCAATTAGATACACTATTGAGAAGATTTCTCAGTGAACTCTGTGGTATAATGACGGAACTTCGAAGAGTTAAATTTAAGTCAAGCTCATCATTTTCCTCAAGTTGCTTAAAACAAAATGGTTAATGATAGCAGCTCAAAATGGAAGTTTATGTTATCATGATACGTTTCGTTTCGTAGTAATAAGATTTTACTATGGAGGTTTCACCAGCTTGAGACATAATACTTGATTTCTCAGCTCCTTCCACGGAAGGTGACCGATGCTCATTATTCAGGCAGTTATTTAACAGTACTTTGCTAAAAATGGTGGTTATTAAATGTGAAATATAAAGCTTTACTGAGACTCAGCTAATTCTGTCTTAATTTGTATTGAATTTGCACACTTAAAAAACGCTACAACTTGCAATCCTCCTTCAATTTCTTCCTTTCAATTAGCCAGCTGGACAGCACGTCACAAAAAGACTACCAAGCTAACTTTTATCGTTACCAGGAATATATAGGCTGCTTATTAAATTCCTAAACAGTTGTTTCTTTCTCTCTCTACAAAAGGAAGACTACCATTTTTCTTAAAGCTTAGTTGGCCGCTATCGCAAACAAAATGAAACATGATAGCCAAATCCTAAATTGGTCCTCTATCCTTATAGTTAAGGTTCCATTGCAATATCTTTTAAAAGAAATGTGTATTTCAAAGTACAAAAAAACTTGTTAAAATTTAAAAGTTTATTCCTCAGTTTCCACTACCAAGACTTTCTGCTTCTCTGGCATATCTTAATCTTACATGTAAACCAATGGACTTATATATGAGGACTTTATATTGATATCTTTAACTTCAACGTAGAGGACACCAAGGTACTGGCTACGCCCACAACAAACCAAACTCGATGAACCCTGGCCATTGAGAACAACATCATCTTATGTGAGTGAACAATAGTAAAATTTTTCTCAAATACAATTAAGAGCAAGTGGTACCCTTCATATGTCGAGGTACGAATTATAGGTATATAGTTTTCAATATCGCTTACTACTCAAATGTTCAAATTTGATAGTGATATTAACGAAATACCTTCATCACATCCCATTAAAAGAACCATTGTTCCAGAATAAATCATACAGCTCATCTAGCCCTGAACTGAATGGTTTATCGTTAAAAAAATCATAAGCATCCCCTTCAAACCCACTAGGTGAAGTGAAAAACTGGTTCTCCATTATTTCTTGATTTACACTTGTTAAATCGTCATCTTTGTTCAAGCATTCCAAATAGTGTTTCACAAATTCAATGAATAACTCCCTTGGTGATAAATCATTTTTATCGGATAATTCAGTAGATCTGGCGTTCTTAGCACTAATACTAATAAAACACTTTTCATTTCTTGTCTCATTCAGACATTCTTCCCGTTCACTTTGTGAAATAGACCCATATTGACTTTTTATCATCTGTTTTATATTTGTAGGTAAATTGAATTGAGATATTGAACGTAATGTAAACTTATAAACATAAGAGTCATGTTTTAACACACATTCAACCAAGAAAACACTGTTGGGATCTTTACTTTTCATCAGCATACAAATTTCCCTCTTGTTCAATCCATTTTTGTGCATATAATCAATTAGTATCAACCGTATTAAAATTGCAAATATGGTATAATATGGACTTATATCATTAACCATTCGTGTGTTAAATGTCTCATCATCTAAAGTAGTAACTATATTTTTATTAAGTAAAATGAATTTTCCAAAAACTTGAACTTGTTTGACAATATCATCAAACTCTACTGGTCTATAATCTGATAGCAATCTAGAAGCAACGAGAAATGAAATTATTGCAGATTTCCTCAGAACTAACCAAATTTCGATGCCGGTTTGTGATGATAGAGAAATATCCATAACTGCACGCCAACATTGGTAAATGTCCTTACTGAATTCCACCATTTTTTCTGTGAAAAGCGTTGATAAGCCCTGTGGATGAAGTCGATACATCAAAGTTGATGCAGCTCTCAATGAAATAACTCTATAAGAGTAAAACCAAGAAGCAAATCTTCGAGAATGTAGTACCTCATTAGTTAAATTTGCATTCTTGGTATCTTCACCGTATTGGAAGATCGAAAAAAGCTGCATTTCTAACATATCCAGTTTTGCAGTTAATCTTTGAGTATACTCTGATATTTCAGTAATATAACGTTCTCGAATGTAATGAGGTTTTTGAACATTCTTGATATTCAGATACCTCTTGTTGTATAATACTGTGGAATAAAAATCACCCAATATTATCGCCAAACCCACTGTTCCATAATATAAAATATCTTGAAAATCTAGTAGCCTCAAATTATCATCAATGACTGATGTTTCGATATTATTCAAGAACTCACACATATCTATAAAGCCAAGCTTCTTGAATGGCTCAGGTAATAAACAACTAATTTTATCATTTTCAATCAAAGTTTTGCCACTCTTAAAATCAATCATTAATCTAACTTCATATGAATATATTTCCCACCAAACTCTTCGGTATTTTTCTGCTTCAATTTCTTCCATTCCTATGTAATATTCCCATGATGTAATTCCCAATCGCAAAGCAAAAAGCAATGCCAAATTTAAAATTCTTTCTGATGTGTAAGATTGAATGGAATGCTCCATATACTTAGCAAACTGTAATAGTAATTCTAAATATTCTAATGGTTGTAAACTTCTAAAATGATTAGAGATGTAATTCAAATGATAATGACATAATGGCATCAAAATATCATAAACTTTACACAAACTTCTAAAATGATTTAAGGTAAGTTGGAAATCATTATCCTCCATAGTGTAGGTAACGTGGGTCAATTTTTGTAAAATATTTTGTAGCTTATTCAAATATGATTCAAGAAATGCGATTATTTGTTTGTATGATTCAATTCTAGTTTGTGTTAAATCTATTAGCTGTTGCGTGGTTATACCAAAAGTTTTTTCAGTGAATGGTTGAGGAAGATGATTTATTATGATTTTGAGATAGCTTACATCGTTTAGACCATCCGAAACGTTGTGATTTTCTCTCATTACATTATTTGATAATTGTAATTCCATGGAATTTGTATGATATCCTTTCATATATGTTTCCAATGGATCAACTATTTCATCGTTAATTCCGCGGTAATTCAAGCATTGCAAATTGAAATATTTCAGTAAGATTATCAACGTCATTTTGATCAATGCATCAATCTCCGGTGACAAATTATCATCTACTGAGTATTTGTGGAGTAAAAAACCAAAACCATGTAAGGAAAACGTTTCATAAGGACAGTATAATCCAAATGATTCACTCAACAAAGGCCTAGGTTTACTATTACTGTTCAACTCATTTTCATTAGTATTGGTGTCAGCATTGAAATGAGATTTGCCAATTTCTAAAGATGCCATTTCCGTTAGATTTACCTTACCACTATACTTATTTTTCATTAGTTGCGTTTCAATGGAGCCATACGCAGGGTTTAAGCGGGATATCTTTAGATAATCGATCTGAGGCTCCCAAGTATCAATGAAATGCTCAAGTTCTTCAGTTGTTGACTTAATTAGCTTCTCAATTTCAACATTTTGTACTGGTGAACTTTTCAGATATTCTAGAGTATAAATCAAATGTTTATATTTGCATTCATTTGTGATATCATTTTTATATAAATTCTCTGGCTGTTCAACCACTTTTGTGTCATCATTAATGATGCTTGATATTTCAAGATTTTTATTTTTAGGCAGCTCTGTTGAGCAGAAACGGTTTTTGTGTTTATTGATTGTAGCAGTAGTATTCTTGATTTCACTGGAATCCGTATTATTAGCAACTAATAGTACTCCGTCTTTCAAAATTTTCTCGTTGTTAGGGGCAACAGAGAAAGTTTTATCAATTGAGTAGTAACTCTCACTACTAGTAGTTTTGCGAGCATTATCGAGCTCATTATAAGAGTTTATCTTGCCTGCCTGGATTTTGATCTTTTTAGCCCCAATGGGTTTTTTTTGAATTTTATTACTTACACCATTAACTATCAACAATCCATCGTTATTAGGCAAATCACACTGACACTGATAAGTCACACAGTTAAGGCATGGATAAATTCCAGAACATCTAATTTTTCTCTTCTTGCAGGTTGAGCAAGCAAACAAAACATTCTTCCTTTTATTCTGTTTGAATGCTGTCACAACATGATTTCTCGCAGTCTGTCCATCAGACATATCAACTACCTGCAGCTAATATATGGCATAGGCTGGGTATCGCTATCAGATCCGATGGCCTAGCCAGGTTGAGCATTTTTGTGTAACATGTCATGTGACGACTGTGTGTCCACGTGACCCGAAGAAAATAATACAAAAAGAACTACATTATTGAAGAGAATACATTTATATATATTTCTGCGTTGTAAATCATATATTGCTGGATACAGCTACGTCTTGATATGGATGTCAAAACCACTTTCTCCTTCTTTTTCTAAGGAAGGTTTCAACTCACATTGTGGTATAGTATAATCTCCGTAATTTTGCGGACGGTATGCAATCGGCTTCACGTTTTCGATATTGCCAAGTCTTGCAAAATACTCTTGCTTGAAAATGTCATACTCTTTCTCACCAGCTTTGTCAGTCCTATAATTGACACTGGGTGGCAAAACAGTAAAACCAGGGTAAAACAACATGTTATGATTGATTGGGAACAGTAAATCGTCCATAGATCCATGGATACCTCTTTCACTATATTGGCTCTTGTAACCACCGGCAGTGACACAAAGCATGGCTTTTTTCCCTTTCATTACACCGTCACCAAATCTATCGCCTAGTTTCTTATCATTAACTTCACCAACACCATATGCGAAACCACATGAATAAACTCTCTCAAACCAACCCTTCATAATTGCTGGCATACCATACCACCATATGGGAAACTGGAAAATAACAAGGTCTGCCCATTGTAATTTTTGTTGCTCTTCAATGACGTCATCAGTTAAACTACCATTGATTGTAGCCATATAGGACGCAACAACTGGATGAAATCTTTCTCCAGTTTGGAAATTCTTAAAATCATCTTTATCTACAACTGCTTTGAAATTTTGTGCATACAAATCAGTGAATTTAACCTCATGGCCTTGAGATTTTAAATACTTGATGGACTCTTGGAATAATGAACCATTGAAGGAATTTGGCTCTGGATGAGCAATTACTATAAATACCTTCATTTCTGTTTTCTGTTCTTGACTATATAATGAATCAAAATTGATACCAGAACAAGATATGCAAAAGTTGAAGAAATAAAGCTTCCTTAAATAATAAATGCCAACATTGTATCACGGATATGAACTGCAAGAAAAAATTTACTGATTGTTAAGCTAATAGCATTTTGTCAGTAATAAGAATGTAGAAAATATTCGTCTTTATTCCGTCCTAGATCAAGAATGCTTAGTAAGCTTATCGCATTATTTTCGTTTACTCCACCTTTTGTGCTGTGCTATTTTACACTTCTTAGCAAAGGTTTGAGTTTATGGCATGGAAACTTCATGGCCGTAATTAAAACTTTATATTGCTTTTCCGCGGCTCTTTTGTTCGAAATTAGGATTCCAAATTTTTGGGATGAAGGCCGAGTAGGTGAACCAAGATCTAGCAGAATGAGATTAAATGTAAGTAATGCTTTTGTGGTACTTACTCTCACTTTGGTAAATTTATTTTTGTGGAAACTGATCTTAGAAACTACTGCTTTTTCGAAATAAAGTAAGTCTGCTGAAAAATAATATGCTTTTCCATTCATTAATCTTCATCTATCTCAGAATATGTCTACTTCACCATATTTTTGATGAAAGTCATGTTATATATAAGTAGGTACATTCACATCAATGGTTTCCCTTGTTTTACCAGTTTTAATTGTTAGCAGTTCTAGCAACTTTAAAGTATCAATTAGCTTTTTGTAATTTTTTTTTCTTGTATATCATTTTCATTTAATACTTTATTATCTTTAGAAAGTAGTTTCAAATCTTTTGCATAATAGTTTGTGTCCTCATCTAAAGAAAGAGCTTCATTGTAATCAAATTTATTAATTATTGTCATTGGCATTGAAATAGTATTTTGTTCGATCCTGTGAAGGAATTGCTCGTTTCAGGGTTTGCTAAATGGAAATAAGGTTTTAAAACTAAATGGAATCCTTATACCTATATATATATATATTCAAATAGAGATATCTAGAAGCAAACCTTCCCCGCATTATTACAAGGCAAGGTCTTCTGGAACCACTTCAATGGAATATCCGTCTGGATCCTTCAAGAACGCGATTTGCTTTAATCTGCCCTGGTTCCATTTGGGTGACCATTTTATCTCATCATCATCATATTTGGACTCAATTTCTTTACAAAAACTTTCTGGATCCTTCAAAGAAACGCAAATGTGTCCATAACCTTGTGGTTTATCATTACCGTTATGATATTTGAAGTCTTGATCATTTTCAGTGCCCCAATTGTGACATAATTCAACCACACCTTCAACAGATTTTCTATCATTGTAATTTTTTTGATACCCCATGAAATAATTGGTAAAATTAGCGTCTGGATGTTCATCTTTCAAGAGTAATTTCATACCAAGAACATTTTCATAAAATGGTAAAGTTAATGTTGGATCTTTAATTCTCATCATAGTATGATTAAATTGGTAGCCTTTCACATCATTATCTTGATAACCAACAATCTCAATCCAATATTGATCAGGATCTAATACAAATGCAATATCCTTTTGTCTACCATCACTCAATCTTTTCTTGAAATTGACTTTCTTCAATTCTAATTCATTACAAGCTTCATTAATATCATGTGTAGTGAATGCAACATGACCAAAACCTCTATGTGGTTCCACATTACCATTGTTTATCTTAAATTCTGGATCATTTTCAGAACCCCAATTATGTGTCAATTCCAAGATACCACTGACTGAAAAGGGGTTGGTATTAGTTAATGGTTTATTAGGGAATGAAAGAAAATAAAGTGAAAATTTCAGTTCAGGGAAATCTTTTTGGTCAACTAATTTCATACCAAAATTATCCTCATAAAATTTAACACTAACTTGAGGATCTTTAACACGAATGCAAGTATGGTTCATTCTTAATGAATCGTTATCTTGAGCGGATTCAATTATCTTATTGAATTGTGTCATATTGATTAGGTCGTTAATGGGAAACAATAAATAGGAGTCTTTGCAATAAGTTTCTGGACTAGGTTCTCGATCAATTAAGTTTGATTGAACCTATATATATATATTGCTAATGAGTTTCTTATTTGTATTTTATATTCAAAATCAGAAAATTACATATCCTCGAAAATTATGTATCTTCGCCTTATATATGAAATTCATTTTGCAATTTGAATTTGAGGGAGGCCAAATTTTAAATCGGTCTTTTCCCAATTAGATCCGTCCGAATTTGCATTTTTTTTGCTTTCCGTCCGTTCGAATATGCATTTTTTCTTTTGTGTCATGCGACACGTGTATTTGTAAGCCGTTCCGGCGGTATTAGTATACAGTATCAAATCTATAGGTTTGATTAGGTAATGACTATGACTATAGGAAACACTTTCTTTATTCTGGATAGATTCAATCATGTTCCGTTTCTGTTGCCTGGGAGTACCAACTGCTTGAAATTCGTATTTGTGATAGCTCCTTTTTGAACTTCGATTAGGAGATTTTATACAATAATCTTGTGTAGTATCACTAATTGTTTTACTATTTTCTTCATATTGCAAATTCTTTCCAAAAGAACCACAAAAAATGGTATGTCTCGCTATATTTATAATAAACTGTACTGTACGATATAGTGTAATCAAATATATTTTTATGAAATAATAGACATATCTTGTAATTATTTGGTTCAAACGCTGATTATTTAATTGGCTTAATTTTGATTTGAGCATTGTTAAGTTGATAATTAAAAAAAAAAAAGTAAACTGGTGTGCTACTTTGTAAAGATTTGTTATAGTTGAACGATTTCTGGATTGTAAACGTTGATCTTATTTTATTTGTATTTTTAGTAATTTTTTATTATTTTATGTCATATTTTATTTTTTCATAGTTAGTGTCATTTGGGAAGAACAGATTAATCTGGATACTGTAAGCAATCTATGCCTTGGATGCCCTTCAATTTCCTGACATAATGCCATCACTGAAATGGGAATTGATCCTGTAGCTTGGAGCAACCGAAAAAATATAGCCCAAACAACGTAAAAGAAACAAAAGAATACTATATTATGTCATAACCATAAAAATAGGGCCAAAGCAAACTGCAACAACGGACTGTCATCCATCATTTACTGTCCTATTCTCTTTTTAACTAGGGCTAAAGCTTATATATTACACCCTAGTTTAAAGACAAACTCTGAATGACCCAAAGAGGGCTTCCAATTTTTCAGTCACGTGTACCATCGAAATATTTGAAATTTCATTTTTTAAGGAATCGAAATCACAAAAAATCAAAAGCTTCATAACCACGAAGCGTTTACCATTTTACACAATGGACAAATCAACTGATTTGCCGATGTATCCTGATGAAATTATGGATAGAGTGGGCAATGAAATAGCTTATAATAAGGGTAAATTATTATTGTCCACTTTACTCAGTAAGTTAGAACTGAAAACTGCTTCAATGAAAATGTATACCATCAAATGTTGTCTGGATGATGAAGATATCTTATTCTTTAGTGACATAAAAGAGACTAAACCTTATAATAAAACAACCCTCAAGGATAGTATTGAAAATAATGATTCACAAACTAACCTTTTCTTACAGAATGATAAAATGACAATTGGGATAATTGATGATAAGTTATGGCTTATATTAACTGGTTATAAAAAGAAACAGAACCCAATTGGTCAGGCTGCATTTGAATTACTTTTGGATATTGCAATGAATGGACCAAATGGTACTAATACTTCATTATTAGCCAAGGATACTGGACAAGATTCAAGAAGTATCACAGGTAGATTGAAAAAAATTAACCATTTAGTGACCACTTCACAGATCTTATATAAGGGTCACGTCGTTAAGAAAATTATTTATAATAAATTCCTAACGCCTGAAGAAATTAATCAAAAAGATAATTTTATCAATGTTCGTGATTATCTAGGTAAAATGGTAGAAATTGTTAAGAATTCTAAAAATGGTATTAGACAAACGAGTGACTTGAAGAGAGAACTTAAGTTTGATAAGGATAAAAGATTAGCGAAAGCATTCGTTTCAGCAATGACTTACTTGAGTGAAAAGGGTCATTTGAAGAAAATTTCTGTAACTTCACCTAAAAACCCAGATATTAAAGTGCGTTGCGTTCAATACGTCAGTGATTACGTTGAAACCAATAACAATATAAACTCTTTAAATGATATGATGTCGGATATTGATGATATCGATAATGATGAGGATGATGAGGATGATGCTGAAGGTGATGTTGATACGAATGAGGACGAAGATGATACTATTTATGAAAATTTGGATACTTCCAATGTAACTACTTCCAATTCTACCCCAAGTAATAAGTTAGTTAAAAGAAACAATGAAAGTCTAATAAACAGTTTTTACACATTGCAAAATCAAACTTATACTCTAGCAGAAAATACTGGAGAAAAGGGTTTATCCATTATCGATTCCATGAAGTATCTATGTGGTAAAGATTTTCAAAGACCTTACTCTAAGAATTCTGAAATATTCGTTGATACAATATCCAAAAAGACTAAAAAAATTTCTAATGATGACTATAAATTAGTCAAAATTTATGATTTTGAAGGTAAGAAGAAATTCTGTAGAATTTACACAAATGAAAACTTCCAAAAATTGTCTGGAAATGCATTAGATCCAAATACAAGAGGTACCTTCAAGCCATTGAAAATTCAAAAAAACTCCCTGGAACAACTAAATAAGAAAAACTTTGTCCCTTTACACGCAACTGTGAGATTTGGTTTTGATGTAAATCAAAATGAAGTATTTTTTTGGAATGGTGAAAATATTGAAGATTTAACTTTCAAAAAACCAAAGAGGGCTAAAATGACATCTAGGACAGAGAAGCACAAGTTGGAAGCAGAAAAGGAATCATCAAAAAATAAAAGGATCAAATCTATCACTGAGGAAGACAATTCTAAGGATAATAATATCGAGCAACATGCATCACACAGTGAAATAGAAAAAGATGTGAATGAAGTGACAAAAATCAAAGAATATAACAATGATACAGTGGATGACTTGAGAGATAAAACGGTCTCTGAAGATAAGCAAGCACTTACCATTAATGGATTTTCAGGATTCTCTCTAGTAGCATTAAGAAGACAACGCGCAATTTTAGAAATTCTTAGAAGATCTGGTGGATTTGCTTTTATAAATGAGACATTTTTTGATTCGATCTCTAAATCTATGGGTGTAAGAACATTGGTAGATAAGAAAACTGCTAATCGTGATCTTGTTCAATTAATGACAGATAAAAAAATTATTGTAAAACAGGATGATACCGTAAGAAGAAGATATGTCTATCTTCCAAGCTTAACTGAAGATGAAGTAGAAATTAGATTATTTGAAAGGTCTTCCAAAAAGCGTGCACAATTTACAGATATTGTCAAAAATACGGATTTATATTTCTTCGACAAGAAGGAAAAGGAAAGATTTGATGGTGAGTTGAAGAAAAATCAAAGATTACGTAAATATATCAAAAAGAATCGTGCTACATCTGCCCTTTCCGAAGGTGCATCCGAAGCCAAATTGAAACAAAAATCAACTCAAAAGAAAGCTGCCACTAAGAATGGAACTCAAAAGAAACTTAAAGTTTCTGAACCGGAAGTTCCTAAATTTACTTTACATCTTGATAAAGATGGTGTCAGCAAATTGATTAAAATTATTGTTATCATGAAAAGTATTACAAATGAATTAGATTGGGAGAAAATTAACGCAATCTATCCTAGAAATTCAGTTAATTATATCAAGAAAAAGTGGTTTTCCAGAAGAATGAAGATGGGTCATGCAGGTTGGAAAGTTTTGATCCAAAAATGGAGAAAAATTCTAGTCAATGGTATTAAAAAGGAACTTGTCACTATGGATGATGTTGAAAATTTAGATATTCCAACGCTTCTAAAGCTATGGATAGATTTCGAAAAGGACACAAATCATGTGGAGATTTCACTGTATAAAGATTATTCAGAAAACAAGAAAAGATATATCTTTGGTTCCAATACTGTACCACGTCATATCCAAACGGGTTCTGTAAAATCATCCATGATCCAAAGGGAAATGTTTTTATTAAAGGAAACGTATGTAAAAACCATCTCACTTGGAGTTACAGACGAAGAGAAAAAGAAAAATGACTTCGAGAACAATGTTCGTTCCATAATACGTTCTATTTTGATAGAAAAAACTGACACATCTCCTGATGAAATTGATATCTTGAAGAATATTCCTAAAGATGTTTTAGATAAAGTGATAATGGACATGGCCAATGATAAGCAAATCTTTTTAAATAACTCTAAATTAGCTTTGACCAATATTGCGAAGGATCACTTTGGTGAACAAGAGAACGTATCCAACTTTGAAAATGCTGCACGTTACAGCTCTAAGCTGAATGAGTTTTGTAATAGTAAGATAGGTGTGATAATTACTAACGAACTAAGTGATTTTTCCACTTGGTCTCTTATTGATCTAATAGAAAGAAGGAAGATCCACTTGAATGTCATACCGCTTGCAAGAAATCAATACAAATTTTACTATTCATCCAGAAAATTCGAGATTGAAACATTAACACCGCCCTTGATTCTGGTTCCGAAAGCAAATGAGTCAAAACTATATGCGAATTCTAAACATGTTGATATTCCTATGGGTAAGCCATTTTCTAAATTATGGATTGATTCAACTGGTTCATTAAGAGATAACATCTGGAAACATTCATTATGCTACGTTTTACATAAGATCTTATTTTCACCCGGCATCACTATAGAAACTTTAGCTGATTTGAGTTCACATTTCCTATGTAGTCACGAGCTCCAAGATATTTGTGAATGGCTAATCCAGAAGTCCTTTTTGAAAAAGCTGCCATTCGATGGTCTGATGGTGACGGATGAGTGGTATAGATTACTTGCTTAATTACATGTAAACCCCATCCATCTTATATAGAAAATGTAATATTAAGAATATCAAATTTTATAAAGTTATAAAGTTATATGTGATTTTATGCATCTTTTATCAAATAGTGCTGTCCAAATTTTTACACATTAGACAGTGGAGTGACTTCTTTTGACCCATATTTTTCAAACATTGGGTATGAAATACATGTCTACAATGAAACACGCATAATTTCTGCTTGTCAGTGCCACCACTTAGATGGTTTGGTTCATGATTATGCATTTTTGCTTCCCAAAGAAGGAAGTTGACAGGATTTAAACCAGCACCCCATAATTTCTTGCCACAAACATGGCATTCAGAATTTTGAACTGTCCAACCTTCGATCAATTTTGTTTCATGTATTTGAATAATATCTGATGAGGAATTTCTAACAATTTGCAAAATTGTCTCAGAAATTGATCTGTCTAGGTGATAGGTGACGAAGATTCTTTCGAACAAGTCCTTTAAATCGCTTATTTTGGAGAGTATGATATCTTGCTGCTCGAAAGAGCAAGTCAAAATATACCATAATTCTTCTCTATTGCCAATTTCAGTTATCGTTAGTTTTACAAAGACAATTTGCATCAAATCTTTGCATATTTCGATATTACATCGATGACCCTTCTGTACAGAAAATTCTTTCAATAGAAATGATACTATTTTGACCCAGTTATCTTTTCTATCTTCCATAGAGTTAACGGCAGCTTTGATACTCAATTCAAGATACTTGTAAATTAGTGGTAAAGGGCTTTCTAATACGGCAGTACTATCTAAAGTATTTTTATTTGTTTCAAACCAACCATGGATACCTAACTGTGTCCAAAGTATCACTTCTTTGAAGTTTTTCAGCTTTTCATAGACTAGTGCGATTATTTCAATGTTATTTTTCTTTTTCAAAAGCGAGATTAAGTCATTGACTGGTATTTTCGTCAAATCAATTTTATTTATCCAATCAGCTAATTCCACCGAATCTCGATATTGACAAACTAATTTGATATATACGGCTTTCAATTTCCCCTTTTCAAAAGAGAAGTTATCAAAACCATATAGGCCAAACAATTCATCCAGATATGCAAGTACTACCTTTTCATTATCACCGATCTTTAAAATTTCTTGATGTAAAGATGGATCAATTTTCTGCAAGCACTGTATCAAGAATTTCAAATCTGGTACTTTTTTCAATAGAGTCTCCATGTTTTCCTTCAGTATATTAGTTATTTTCATAAAATCTGGTGATTTAATATTTATTTTATCATTAATCAACGACAGAATTGTTTTCAAATCAGTGTGATTAGCACATTCAAAGTCATCGATGCTAAAGTACATAGTCAAAATGTTGACAAAGTCATCGTGTTTTTTATAGAAGCTGAAGAGTGCTCTGATGAAATGGTGCTGCTTCAATTTTAACAAGAAAGTTGAAATTTGAGTTGGTTGGTACAAAGGCAGGATAGCTTCAATTGCATTTTCAAAATAATCATGTAATTCTTCATCTAAGTTAGAGGAATCAACTATGGTGGATATTATCATACCAATATCATTATTTGATATATGAACATATTGAGGATATTTTGGAACGTTCTTCGCCAAACAAGCAGCAATATTGACTTTAACAGGTTCTTGCATTTCATTCGTCTTTAAGATGTCTATCAATAAGGTAACAATGTATTGTCTATTTGGTTTAAAGACATTTAAATCATCACCATCGGTCATTAAGACGTCAGTACCATGCCTTCCCATTGAATC
This sequence comes from Grigorovia transvaalensis, assembly GCA_003708445.3. NCBI lineage: Eukaryota > Fungi > Ascomycota > Saccharomycetes > Saccharomycetales > Saccharomycetaceae > Grigorovia > Grigorovia transvaalensis. Next base: position 31,027 of record PPXN03000068.1, on the reverse strand, counting down.
TATATCTTCATTGTCGTTGAAAAATGAACTTTCCAAAATTTGGTCAATCAAATTCAAAAACTGCTTATCGTTAAAATTCAAAAACAATGTAACATAGGGATAAATCGGTTCATTATTGTCGAATTTGGTGAACAGTTTCTCTTTAGTACCTAAAGGCCATAGTATATCTACGCCACTGAATAAAATACTTGATAATCGTAATTTGACTTGATTAGCATCTATAACGATATTGAGTTTGTCGGTTGGAAATTGCTTATCCTGAAATACTGAGTTCAAATAATCAAAAATCAGCAAGGTATCATTATCGTATACATGGTCAGTTAAGTCACAATTCTTTGTTGTTATCACATCATCTAAATTTATACAATGAAAGATTTCACTGTTGATTAATTCTTTATCTCTAATCAACTGGATAAAATCAACTAAAGGAGTTGAATAATCATGGAATGAAACGTTCCAAATATAAATTAAGATGTCCAAGTATGAAAATTTTTGGCAAAGATGAATCAACAAATCATGATCCCAATTATCTACGGGTAGATTAAACACTAGGGTACTTAATTGTTCAGGGAATCTTTTTATCAATTCCTGAAACAATACAATGGGTATTGAAGTAATATTGCCTAGCTTAATCAAGTTTAAAATGGTATTAAGGAAAATATCAATCAATTGGTCGTTTGAAGTAGGAACATTAGTAGATCCCTGAAAGGTGGTGGTGCTATTAGGTGCTGTGCTAGTTAAAATAATACTTTCATTTGTACCGTTATCGTTTGCGTTATCAGTGATGCTACCATGTGAAGAAACATTTGATTTTTTATTAGTATCGTCATCGTTTGATATACTGTCCCATATGATATCCAAAAAATTATTTATTCTTGGTATGTGATCATTTGGGTACCAATCCTTTTGTAAGTTGACTGAAATGGATATGACTAATTCAAAATCATTTACTTTATTATTATTGATTAAATATTTCAAAGTTGCAAAAATTAAGTTATTAAAGGGCTCCATCAATTGTAATTTCCTTTTTATGATCGAGTGAGATAAATTGATTAAGTTTGGGTAGGCAAAATTAGGATCCATAATAAAATTTAATAAATTTAATGCTTCTATGTATTTACCAGTTTGTACTTTGTTTAAAGTTAATGAAGTCCAGGTGACGAATTCACCTATGATCAAAGAATAATTTGATAGGAGAATGAGTTTTTTATTGAACCAAACGACAAATTTATTTGGTGGTATGAGTAAATTAAATGGTAGTAAATCAATGACTATAATCTTTTCAAAATTATTTATTACATGTAAGATGATAAATTTGTGCGATACTGTGAGGCAAGCAATTAAATCTAAGTTGATCCATTGTGCGGATAAAATTGGTTCATTCAATTCATAGTCAAAATTATTAATCTTAATTGAGTCTGTCATACCGTGTAGATTGAAAATATTATAGAATACCATGATTTTGTTTGTGATAGATAATAGTAAGTTATTTTTGAACCAACACAGGGAATGCTGTTTTAAAAGGATGTTATTATCAGGAGCAAAATGTTCGATATCATGTTGATATATGAGGTTTAATTTGGGCTTCAAATTTAATAAAGTGAGGTTAGAATTAGTCAAAACAGCTAGGAAATTGCCATCCATTTCATTTAACTTGGTACAAATTAGAATTTCTGATCGTGGTAAGAGCAGTAGTTTGTTAGAATGATAACTTAAGGACCAAAAAGTGGACCTGTAACCGTTATGGTAGATGATATTTCCATTTGTATCACTTATGATAAGACCAGTGTGTCTATTATCAATGAAATCGAACCCTACAATTGTTGAATTCATGTGATTATTGATATTTAATACAGCAAATAGGAATTTTGGCGTAGCAAGAGTTGATGTATCAGGCAAATTGTTATCAGAATTATCCTTTTGGAAATCAATCTTGTTAGAATCATTCAAATTCCATAAGAATACGTTACCATTACTGTAACAAGCAGCTAAATAAGTACCATCCTGTGACATGATAATTTTTTCCACTGAGCCATTTTTGAGCCAACTTGAATGTAACTTAGGGTTGATACTAGGGGTTCCGTCATCTTGACTTTGGTCCTTATTCGAGTGTAGACTGGGTACTAGGGTTAGTTGTAAGAATTCCATATAATTGAAGATTAGCAAAATCCCCAATTTAGTACCTAAGACCAGATAGGAATTAGTGGCTAACATGGTGGTGAATCCACCGTATGCCAAACAAATGGAATATATATTGTTGTAGTTTTTATATTTGATCAATTCATTAGTGCTGATTATGTTGCCAGACATTAATTGAGGTTAGTTTAGTCCTGTTTTCCTTCAATGACATTAAGTATTTTTCTAGTTCAGCTTTTCCTTTTTCTAATTTCAACTTTATTATTTTTCAAGTATTGTTGTTATGGTTTAGGTCAAGAGTCACTTTTCATTGTAAAATCTGAAGTTCAACATGACAAGAGCTGAAGATGAAGTGTAAAAAATACAGCTTTGTAAAATTTTTACTAAAAATTGCATGTCGGTTTCTTCTTGCCAAACCGCCGCAATCAACCTTTCGAAAGTCATGTTTTTTTCAAATAAAACAGACGGAAAAATCAGACGGAAAAGATGAAAAACAAAATAGAGAAAACATTTTTCCACTAACAGACAAACAGGCAAAGATAGCGATAGACAAATAAGAGTACAAAATGTTCAGGTTTGAATTGGATTCCAGTGAGGAGGAACATGAACAATTACTAGACAACACTGACTATCACAAACCGTCCCTGGTTAAACATACACAACCAAGTACACCTAATTTCGTACCCACCACTGATGTTACATTTATCACCACAGATTCTAAATTTGAAGAATCCACTAACGGTGTCCATAGTGATGTGGGTAACAGTTTTGATGTTCAATCCAATCTGAATAAAAATAATGAGCCACAATTTATCTGCCATTACTGTGATGCTAAATTTTATGTACGTGGATATTTGACTCGTCATATAAAGAAACATGCTATTGTGAAAGCTTATAAATGTCCATTTTATAGAAAACCGAATTCGACATTACAGTCTAAGACATTTGTGACATTTGTGACTTCTATTAGAAGACCTATTGGGAACAATAATAGTACATGTCACCCCACTGGTGGTTTTTCACGTAGGGATACATACAAGACACACTTAAAAACAAGACATATTGTATATCCTGCAGGTATTAAACCGGCAGAAAGGTCCAAAGTTGGTGGACATTGTACACAATGTGGTGAATTTACTAAAGATTTAAATAATTGGGTTGAAGAACATATTGAAAATGGTAAATGTACTGGATTACCACAAGATTATTTGATATCTCTTCAATCAACTAATAATAGTAATAATAATAATGAAGGACATGGATATGGTAATAATTGTATAGGTAATAGAAGATACGGTAAAAATAGCATAAATGGTCGTTTACAAATGATTAAAGTATCCAATGGGGAGTCAAGATTTGTGTCTAGTGTAGAAAGTGAAATGGAACCCAATGTCTTATTAAATAATAAGAACGCGGTGGAGGCTATGGCAATTATGGCACACAGAGCAAATCAAAACAATTTATTATCCAAATATGGTGATAATAAGATTATAATGCAGGGTTTCAGTGAACAAGATGAGACAAGGGACATGAAACCATCAATTACCACTCAAGTGGATAATGTCACTAATTCACAAACAGAAAAACGTAACTCAGTGGAAAAATTATTGGACGATTTATCCATTTTCGAATTTGACTATTTGAAAAATGATCTGTCCAATTTAAATGGTCCCATGGACAATAAACCGACAAATAAATTGGATGCGTCAATTTTTTTCGACACTTCATTTTAACCAAAAAACCCTAAACTAATATTCAATCAGGGAAATAGACATTTCCATAAACCAAACCCTAATACCTCACTCAATATGTACTTATCATTTTTTTTATACAAACACGAAAAAGTAAATAAATAAAACTTCAGATTTTCATTAAAATATTTTTTGGAAAAACAAAAAAACTGAAATGAAAATGAAAACAATAACAAAACTAAGTCATCGGAGCCATTTTACGGTGAATGTAACATAGACTACAGGGCTTAACCATGAGTGAGGAAGATATTAATTTTAATGAATTGATTGGCAACCTGCTTACTTCACATAATGAAGATCATGTGGAGCCTTTGCCCGATCTAGTGGATGATGAAGACTTAGTTAATGTGGTCTCAAATGCAATCGATAACCTACATAGTGACGTCGGTTCAAACTTGGATGGCCACTCAGATGTTGAAAATGGTGCTCATGCCCAGAATGAAGGCAACACTTTGCATGGTGACGTTATAGAGGACAAAAACGATAGTGACGAAGAAAATGATGATATAGATATTGATGAACAACAGAGAAATGAATGGGTTCACATGCTGCAACAAGGCATGATGAATGAGAATAACAACACCGAGAACAGTGTCAACGACCATAACGAGAACCAAGAACTGGACCAAGATGATGAAAATTTAAGAAAGGCTATCTTGGAATCTCTTCAAGGTTTAGAACAAACACATCTAGACAACTTAGACAAAGATAATATACATGAAACTCATAACGAAATAACGGTAGAACCATCATATAATGTGCATGGTGATAAGAAAGCAAAGAAGAAAAAGAAGAAGAAGAAATCTAAACCACATGATACTAATATCAGTACAACCACTTCCAACAATCTCCCTCCAAAACCTCAGTCGTTGTATAATGACGAGCAGTTGCAAGATTCTTTAGTGGATGATGTTTTGAAAGGTATCATGAATGAAACAAATTTACTGAATAATTTTGAATCTACGGATCTTGAACATGACAATCATGCCAGCAATAAAAGTAATATAGATAATACCAATGAAAATATCGAAGATTCAGAAACACAAGCTTTAGTGGAAGCTACTTTAAAGGCTTTCGAAAGAGAATTGATGGGTCCTATTGATACATCCATATCGGCAAAAAGCAAATCAAATAATCATTTACCGAAACCCAAATCATCAACAAAGAGTAGTACACAAATTGATAAAGATCTAGACTATGAAATTCCAATCTCGTCATTCTACCCTAAACCAAAGAATAAAACAAATACTACAACCTTATCATCTGCTAATAGAAAGAAGAAAAGACAGCAAAATTTGTTAAGAAATAATAAACAAGCATCTTCAAGAGAACATTTGGCGAAACAGAATCAAAATAATAATTTCAATTTTAACAGATTTTACACCATTGAAAATAATAAAAGTACGAATAGGAATGATGATGAGGATAATAACAACGCTATGAACGATGTTGATTTCTCTAAAGTGTTAAGTGATATGGTTAACCAAGTTGTTGATAATCAATTTTCAGATGATGACTTGTCTGAAGAAAAGGATAAAGATAAACAAAACAAGGCTTCCACTCAAGAAAGTACTTTCATTAGGGATAAACATAACAGTTTCTTAAATCTTTCTCAACAACAGGCACAATTTCAATCTCAATTTCAAACATCAAAACCTAGTTCACTATCAGTCAGTGATGAACCATTTGATTTAAACCAGATCATGCAAAATGCAATGACTTTAGCATTTCAAGAAAATAATGATATAGGTTATAGTGACAATAACAGAGCTTCGAATGTATCCATACCATCTAATAACAAAAAAACTGTAAATAATAATTTCAAATATGAAACTTTAACCACTATAAACAATAACTTATCCACTTTGAAACAGTCACAAATTAGAAATAACTCATTGAAAGATAACCGGAAAATTATAACGAGGAAATTTAATAGTAACAAACCGAAATCAATAACTCCAATTATAAGGACACCTAAACCAATTGTCAAAGAGTTCGATTCCACTTTAATGAATAGTTTCAGTAAAGGTTTAAACAGCTTCAGTGTTCATGAAAATTTATCGGCTAGCAGTACCAATAAATCAAATAAATTTAATAAACAGAATTTCAACAATGATAAAAGTGATTTTGACAGTGATAGCGACAGTTCAACTACAAATAATTCTACAGGTAAATTCAACTTGAAAAAGAATGATGATAGAGAAATTGTTATTAAAAATATTGAAATTGACAAACATTATTCAAAGTATGTTCTTGATATTAATAACAAGAAGTCTGAGTTTTCAAAGAAAAAACAGTACACTTCTGCTGTGAATGAAGCTGCTGAAATTGCAAAGAGAATACTCAAGCAGAAAAACAGGGAAATAAAATTAAAGAATAAACTAGAGAAAGATAGGTTACGTGAAAACAGGAAATTATTAAAATTACAAGAAAAGCAGAAATATGAACAAGAACAAAGAGAATTAGAGAAAATAGTAGCACGAGGTCCACCGTATCCACCAGATTTGAGGTTGACCAAAAAGGGTACACCAAAAAGACCATATAGGAGATGGACTCCAGAGGAAATGAAATTAAGATTACATCTTATCAATAAAGATGAAAATAAATTTAACGGTAATATTGATAATAAGAATGGCAAAATCTTTGATAATGAAAATAATAAGATTCCGTGGAATGTATTGAAAAGGATACCGCTATTCAATATAATAAGAAAATGTCACGATTTACAATTTTTCAACGTCAGAGATTTGGAGATCAATTTATTAAGAATTGGTGTTTCACAAAATCGTTTGAATGAGATCTTATCTAGTGTTAATTTGCATGGTTACACAAAGGAAGACGTAATTCGTGAATTTATCATAAGAAGAGATATCACTCAACATATGTGGGACAAATCTTTATTAATAAATGATAATTCTGAATTTCATCCACCTTGGGAAATACCAATACATCCACCAATATATTTACCTATTGCGAGAAAATTACCAATTAGTGTCAATGATGAAAAAAATAAAGTGAAATCCGCTAAAACAGATTCAACTTTTATTGATAGTGCATTAAGATTGATACCGTCTATATTAAATCCAATTATCAAAACTTTAAAAGCTGCAGCTAAGAAGAAGATTGCCAATGGTTCTTCTCCAGAGGAAGCCACTAGACAATTAGCAGTATTAATCAATCATACCAAAAAAATGATATCAGATTTAATCTATAAGAAGAGGCATCAACATTATATGCAAAGAGCGAATAACCTTGTTAAAATGGAAAAATCAAGTAATTCAAAGACAATAGCCAGAATACCCATTTTCAATTCCAGTAAGACTACTTCCACAAACGACGACAATATGAGTAATGGCATTCCATTAATACCGATTTACAACTCAAGTAAGTTGAAAAAAATACCCTTAAATAGTGCAGTCAAGAAGGAAAATGAATATGCACATCTATCTACAATTGATTTAACTGATGATGCCAACTCTAAAGAGACAATTGAAATTGTTGATGACCAAATTACTCCGAAAAATGATTCCGGCTGTGCAATGAAAAAGACAACTGCTATCGATGTACAAGAGGAGAATTCAACGAAGTTGAACATGCCAGATGTTATAGAGATTGATGAAGGTACTGAAAAAGGTATTCATACTGAGAAAAATCTTGACTCAAATGAAATAATTTCGGCTGAAAAGAACTTGGTATTAGCAAAGCAGAACAAAGATAATGATGATACAATAGTCAGAAATGCAACCAATGATACAGAGAAAATAAATGAGCCAAAAGACAAGAATCATGAAACTAATAAGTCTGCGATCTCCAATGAAGTTTCTTGCAAAGGTACTAAAACTGATGATAAGCCTGTAAATGAACCACTCAATAGATTCACTGAACAGCATAATACTGCTAGGAAAATATTTGGAAATGAAACCGGCGAGCAAAATATAAGTAGCCGTGAAAAATCTAGCAATGCAAATGAGACGGTTGATGAACCAATCATAAAACTTGAAGAAGCTGAAGCAACTTCGTTACGTGACAATATATTAGAAAATTCTGATGTTGGAATGATAGATGTTGCTAATCCTGTAAAAGTTGAGAATATAATTGAGAATATTGTTAAAGATCAATTGAAAAGTGAAAACGATAGTAATTTGAATACCATCATATCATCTACTTTAAGTGGTTTAATACCGAGTCTACAACGTCAGCTATTATCTGTTACTGATAGTTCTTTAGAACCACCACATTCAGAGGAAGTGGATCATGAACCTAATCATGAATTTGGGCGTATCAGAGCACAATCTATTCCATTGATAACAGATCGCAAATCAGATGCAAATCAAATGGTTTTTACTCCCGTTAATGAATCATCCGGCAAACCACCTATGTCTAAACCTAGTAGACCTTATAACAAGAAACCTGATATGAATAGTGTCTTCAATAGTGAAGGTATTGTACCACCAACATTCGGATCAACAAGTCAACCTATTAGAAGTAGAATTTCTACTCTCAGCAGGATTAAAATAGAAGATTCCAAAGTACGTGGAACAAATAATGGACAAGATGGTAATCAATTGATTTCCTTTGCCGATAATGGTGTCTCGAAGTTGAATTCAATCACTGCAGATAATAATGGATCATCAAATTCATTATCGTCGTTTGGTAGTCCTGATAAGCCAATATTAAGTGATTCTAAACATGATAAACATGATTTCCATAATGATTTTGAAGTGGTGTATCAGTTTAATTTACCAGATATGACTAATGTTCCAGGGAAGAAAAGTATTATATTGAAAAAGGCAAAGAATCGTCTAAATGCCAGTGAAGAACTCAAATTGAAGAGAGAGTTGAATAAAGAAAGGAAAAGAAGGTGGAGAGAGGTTAATGTGGAAAGAAACTGGAAGCACGATTTACGTGCAAGGTTGAAGAGACGTGCCTGTACTCTTTTCGGGGAAGGTGATTCACCAGAGAAGATGGAATGGTTAGAAAAGGAATTCTTGATGAAATGTCGAGAGAGTTGCTATAGTTTAGAATTGTTTGATGAAAAGAAACTTGATGAAAAGAAAAGTAATAGTAGCACTACACTTACAGATAGTGATATATTGAATATCATTGCGAATAGATTAGATAGGTTAGACATTGCCAGAACGATAGAGAGAGAATTGAACGAAGAAGTTGCCAAATTGAATAGTTTACCTGTAAGGAAGAAACGTAAATTGAATAATACCACTGCAGCAAACTACAAATCTAGTTCAGTACCGTTACCTGGACCAAAGAAAACTAAGATAAAGAATGTGAAAATCAGTTTAGAGACCATTGATAACAGTTTAATTACCAACCGCGAAATTTAAGCTGCGGGATGTTTTAATGACACTTAAATAAAAATTATTTATAATATTCTATAGTATACAGATTTTATATATGTAAATGCATTATGAGGAAAAAGGATGGGGATGTGAAACTACATGAAGGAAATTGAAGGATGATAGTAGTAATCACAATTGTAGTAAGATCTCTTGACATCATTCCAATTTGGCAAAATCTTAGTGATATCAATCTTTTCATAGTCACATTTCATACCATAAATGGCCACATCAATTTCGACAATTTTCTTATAGACATCATAACAAATTTCTCTATCTGCGCCCAACCCGTTAAAGAACGAGAAGACACCATTGGGTTTAATTAACCCACATAGGACATCATATAAGTCCAACATATCTTGGTAATGCTCAGAGAAAGTGTCGTAGTAAATACCATCAAAGAACACATCACCGTCGTCCAGTAGTTTGTTCAAACAATCTTGCCATCTACCTTCCAAGATGACCACGTTTGGTTTATCATACCAACCATCATTTTTCAATTTAGCCAAGACGTCAGGATGAGCTTCACAAATGTAGTGTCTCTTAGGGTTATAGGACTGAATATAGGTGTCAATGATACCCATACCAAACCCAATATTCAAGACAACTGAGTCATGTGGGTTAGTCTGTGGAACGATGGTTCTTGCTGCGAGTTTCATGATTTCATTTTCCCATTCCATCATGACACCGTCTCTGTTGTTCTTTGTCACCAAGGCGTCCTCGGTGTATTCTAACTTGGTGGCCAAGTATGTTTCCTGGTTAGCAGCAGTGGCATCAGGGTCACTGGGACTCACTACAGGTTCCGGTTCCACATTCGATAGTTCTGTCTCTGGGATATCTTCCATCTCGATAAACTCCACTTCACCGCCGTTGATCTTTCTTAGCAGCAATTCCGCAGAGACACCTGCCTCTACGATACGTTTGTACAGCACACTGTCCTTTGTTTGACCACTAAGAAGCACTAGATCACCCAGTGTCTTTGATTCGAAATCGAGAAAGTTCCAACCGGCACCGTACTCAAACAAAGTGTCCATCATAGCCAACACAACGCCAACCTCCTCCTCTGTAATATCCCGTGGCACCGATCTAAGTAAGACATGCAATGGCGTGGTATTAGTGTCCTCTTCAGTGATTTCTTCGCCCTTCTCGAACGCAGCAGCTTGTTCCAGCGTGTAAGTGGCCGGAATCCCACTCCGCAAGAACTTCGCCAGACGGGGCAGGTAGTGTTCTTGAGTGAGCGGCCTCTGGGGCAGTGTGAGCAGGTGGTGCAGTTCAGACATGGCCCCAACCGGTTTGATCTTCTGTTAGCGATGCTCGAAGAAAATTCGTGATTTTTTGTATTTTCATTTTTGAGTGCATTTTTTTTAGAGGGAGTCATAGCCAAGTATAGTGCTATTTGTAGCGGTGCTGCTGTGTTTGACGGGTAGTGAGAGTGTCTATAGTGTCTGTTTTGCCGTGCACTGGTGTTCTGCCCTGTCTGTTGCTCGAAAGAATCGTCGTTTTTGGTTCAGATTTGCCCGTTTACGTTACAAACACTAAGGGAAATGACCACAAGGAAGTGCTCCACGAGTGATTTTGTGTTCCAAGAGGAGATCGGCCACGGCTCGTACTCCACGGTGTACAAGGCCGTCGACAAACGGTACGAGAAACGTCTCTACGCGATAAAAGTCTGCTCGAAGACGCATATTATCAAAGAGGCTAAAGTTAAATATGTCACTATCGAGAAGAACACTTTGAACTTACTCACTAGGGGCAACCATCCAGGTGTAGTGAAATTGTACTACACTTTCCATGACGCACAGAATCTTTATTTTGTGCTTAGTTTCGCCACAGGTGGTGAATTACTGTCTCTTTTACACAAATTTGGTAAATTTAGTGAATTGTGGTCCAAACATTTCACTGTACAATTGATCGATACTATCAAGTTTATACATTCTCAGGGGATCATCCATAGGGATTTGAAACCTGAAAATGTGCTGCTGGATAAAGACGGTAGATTAATGATTACCGATTTCGGTGCTGCTTTAAATTTAAATACTGATAAGAATACTAATAATACCATAATTTGTGACAATAATGATCATACAAGCTCTTCATTTGTTGGTACTGCTGAATACGTGTCGCCAGAACTATTACTGTACAATCAATGTAATTTTAGTACAGATATTTGGGCTTTAGGCTGTATGCTTTATCAATTTGTTAATGGTATACCGCCATTTAGAGGTGAAACTGAATTGAAAACTTTTGAAAAGATTGTTTCATTGGATTATAATTGGAATAACGGTTCTAGTCCGAATACAAGTACCACTACCACTACTACAACCAATAGCAATTTTGATGGTATTAATTTACAAATTGTTCAATTGGTAAGATCAATCCTAGTCATCGACCCTAAGGAAAGACTGACCTTAACACAAATAATGGAAAATAGCTGGTTTGATAATATCGATTGGTCAGATAGGGATAAAATTTGGAAAGGTATATGGGAAATATCAAAATTAAATAATAATCAAAATTTGACAAATTCACGTAAGGGTTCTTTACAATCGTATAAACATATGATCTCTAATAGACAATTACATGTTATTGATACCCCAATCAAAAATATTTCCATCACTAAGCAAAAGAAAAAGAAACCAGCAAAAGTTTCAAATACTACAAGTAGTATTGTAGAATGGAGGAAAAAATTAGGTATAAGTAATAATAATAACAGTGTTAATGATGCTAGTAGTAATAATATTTTAGTAAATGATACTAATCATAATCCTAATACGAATAAATTTGAACTCTTCATAGAGGATAACGATTACTTGTTTGCAAAACCTAAACCAACAATTAACCAAACAAATAAAAGAACCATGGTACCGAATTCAATATCGTTGAATAATATGTCTTCCAATAACCAGATAAGTACTAACAATCCTCAAAATAAGATAAATAGTAAAATGGACTATTCACAACCAATTAATAAAAAATTTAATAAGTCATCCACAATTACAAAGTTCAATGAACCAAATACTGACTTTAATAAACTTGATAAAAATATGATACAGAAAAGGCCAAATATTTTGAAAAATACTACTACTGCTGCTACAACTTCTAGTAACATAATACATGAAAATACCAATAATGATATGTCACATAAAATTACTGATACTGATAAATTTAAAATGAAGAATAATAATCAATTTTTAGCCACTGGAATCTTAAAGCAAGACTTGGTTAATATTTTAGCAATACCATATGATTCAAATGGACCTGGAATGTGTTTGAAAAGTTATAATAAGATTGATAATGATATAATAACAAAATTTGTTAATGAAAATGAAACCAAGATTAAGAATAATAAAATTGAATTGTTAACTATAAAGGAAACAGGGTCCATTTATTACCACGAATTAGGTGAAAGGGAAAAATTTATGGTTAATTTAGGTGATTTTGAATTATCCATGTATGATTTTGAATTCGATGAAAATAATTTGAAAGGTTATCTAATCTTGGAGAAATATCATCATATGATTTGGTTCATATCAATAATTGGTAATCGTGGGTTTAATGCGTTAGATAAATATATCATTAATGCAGATGAAAATTGGGTTGATTGTTTCTTCAGAGTAAGACAATTAATTGAAGATACAAAAGATATTAATACAAAATTAAATAATGTAACATTGAATAACACTACTACTACTACTAATGGAAACTTGAGTGATTCGAATGTAGCCAAAACTTCAACAAGACCTACAAATATGATAAGTAATGGTAAATCTAGTATACCGAAGAATATTTCCCCCCTTCCGTCATCGAACATTACTCGTAAGACAAAGACAATACAAGATCAGAACATCATTAGTAATAACAATAATAATAATAATAATAATAATAATAATAATAATATATACAATACATCCACGGTGAAGCATGCTAAATTGAATGGTAATAAGATTAGATCAGTTTCTCATGCTACTACTAGTTCCAACACTACAAATAATAAATCAGTGAGACCCGTCGTGAAGAAAACGGTTACTTCACCTCGATTACCACCTATAACATCAAATGGTGGTAGTACATCTGTAAGAGTGGTGAGTCACACTACTAATTCACCAGTTTCACCAAATTTATCCAGCAATAAGAAATATCCTAAACAGAAAGATATGATTATTAGTAGTAGTAGGTACGAAGTTCTTCATAGTTGGTCAAATCGTAACGATTCCAACGATTCTAACATTGCCTCTAGTGGTGCATCAGCTGCATTTAAAAATTTACAAAGGAAGAAAAGTGGTCATTGAATATAATTATTTATATAAGTTATTATTACTTAGAATTACATAGATCGATAAATTTTCTTGTAAATATCATCTCATCATGCAATAAATGCAAGTACTAACAGTATAATTAATGCTACTACTAATAACGATATACAGCAATCATTAATACGTTCTTTATTCTTTTCATAAACCCATTCCAGTTGTTTTGTACTTCTTGATAATTTATTTGTTAAAGAATCCATATTATTGTCTAAATCGTCTAATAATTGACCTTGATCTTCCAATTCTTGACCCATTGTTTCAGCTTGTAAATGTAAATTTTTCATTGTATGGTGTATAGTATCTAAATGTACATCTTGTTCTTGTAACATTTGTTGTTGAATGTTTTGAGCCATAGTGTCTTGACCCATCACGTTGTCGTCCATTGCGGTATCCGTTGCGGTATTGTCGGTTGTCGATTGTCCGTTTGGCGGTATATTGTTTTTTATATGTTGCAATTGTTCCCTTATCGAGTTAATTTCCTCTTCCGCATCCTTTGTGTCGGTACCTTGTCTTTTCAATATTAACACAGTACGATCCAAATCGACAATTGTCTCTTGTACATCACGGACAATTACCAATACTTCATCATCGACTTGATGGACACGCAAGTAGTCGTTCAGCCGTACGATTTGTTCGCGTGTGTCCTGTAGGACTTGTTGGAAGGGATCATTCACCTCCATGTCGGTTTTACCACTACTGCGTTGTTCCGTCCGACAGATAAAAGAAAAATGTCTTCATAAAATATCCTGACAAAAATAATGAATAAATAATGTCGGATTGAAAAGCCGGAAACTAGAATGAACAGCGAGACTCCATTTGGTGTGGGGAAAACGGATCCCAGTAATGCGGATGTGGACGGGAAAGTTGATTTTGCCAACACTATTGGCGGTTCCAGTACCCGGAAGTATTTGAACGAGAATGTGACGAGGGTGTTACTCGAAGGTATGCGGTTAATCGCGGTGGAGAAACCGACGGATCCGTTGCGGGTACTGGGTGAATATTTAATTGCACATAGCGACAAAAACCGTTAGTGAGACAAACCGGAATATATACAGGACATTATATACTGGAATAGAAAAGTAGTAGTATATACATTTACATAAAGAAGACAAAAGAATACCTAAAATCTTTCCAAGACAATATCGTCATTTATTTGATTCATTAAGTTTACACTAAATTGACAAATACGTGACATTAGGTTTATTTTCCAACCATACCACAAACCTGACCACAGTTTATTGTTTCTTCTTATTATCATTTCATTTCCAGGTAAATAGAAGATGGAACCCATGGTATGATTACCCATGATAAGGTATTGTAATTGATAACGTTTGATCAGGGTATCCAATGGCAATCTAATTGAAAGTTGAATCAATTGAGTCACTAATCTTAGTAAACATGTTAATATGATTGTTTGATTATTTGTTATAGTGGGTAAATTTAATTTATAATAAATTATAAATTCTAATGTAAAATCTAATAAATTGTTAATTAAGATTTTATTCAATTGTAGGAAAAATGATATTAATATATTTTGATCAAATTTATCAAATTGGAAGAAATTTGACCAGCTAAATTTTTCATTCATCGGGTTCAATAAACAAATTTGCTTTAATTTAACCAGATCCAAAGGTGTTAGCAACAAATTTGTAATAAATTGTGATAAGTTCTTGATGATGAATGATAATCTTATTGAATTATTGATCCATTGAGTCGGTAACCAAATAAGACTTATTTGATAGATTACTTTATTTAATAAAGTGTAGGATATTTTACTCAAAGTTTTCTGCAAAAAAGAATAGTTTATCGATCTCCAAAGATATTTCCAATTGATTAAATTATTGTCCTTGATTACGTTGAACATTTCCCATGTATCTAATTTATTGAAACGTAACACGACATTGGTGTTAGTGAGCCCATCATTCTTGTTATTTTCATATTTATTATCATTACCGAAGACTTGGTTCTTTAATGGGTACCCATTTTCCCACATCAAAGAGTTTGTCTCCAAGTTAGTTTGAGTCGATAGGGAATCATGTTTCATCCTTGTATATATGGGGAAGAAATCGATCTCCTCTTCTGGGACCAATTTATCTGTTGGATCATTCTGTATAGGATTCGAATAATTCTGAGGCATTTTCAATTCTAGATCATCATCCACTTGACTTATTTGCATCAATGTCCTTATATTCTCTAACGGTTGTAGCAAGATCTGTTTACCGTAGGGTATTAGAACAAAATTCCATAGAAATTTGTCCCATTGTTTCCATTGTACCCAATGATTCATATTAAACAGGTTACCATTAAACAGAGAAGTGGTCTTAGAACCACCAGAATAACTTCTAGATAAAGAACTCGACAGTATGTTGCTATTCTTGCCCAAATCCAACCCATTCATACGATTCTCATCATAGTTACTGTTGATAAAACTAGATGATTTAGTCAAGATGGACAACTTGGATGCCAAATTCTTGTGTCGGAAGTCCACTACACCTACGTTAGGGTCAAATTTAGCCAAATAATCCATCTGGAAGTCGTTGGGTTCATAGTAAGGTCTTGTAGATTCCCTTTGAGGGTCCATTTGGGTCATTATCTCGATGCTTATAGAATACCTAAAAATATATAAATATATAAATGTATTAAATAATTTTTAAACTGTTCAGTCTTAAACACTTGTTGATGCCATGTCAGATCACCGCTACAGATCCCGCATCTACGACCAGAACATTGCGGCACCGCCTGCAGAAGTGTCGTTGACCGCGATGACACTGTTGTTCCAAGAACTGATCAGGAAGACGTACAAGGATTCACAACATCTGAACGATTTTGAGAACAAGTTGCTGCTTATGGGCCAACAGATTGGTGTCAAACTGTTAGAACTGTTGAACTTTAGAGCTTCTGTGGTTAGCGTTTCACATTCAAGTTCGATTTTCTCAAGTAGTAGTAGTGGTAGTAATACTAACAACACTACTGCTAATAACGTTGGTGCTGCTACCAGTAATACCAATTCTACCACTACTGACGACACTAAATCTACTTCTCACACATCTAATGTCAAGAGTAAACAAGACGCTAAAATAGATACGAGTGGTCAATCCAATCACGAATTTATGGCAGCAAATAGTATACAAAAGATGAAAAGACGTGATTTGAAAGTGATTGATATCTTACAATTTGTTCATGGTACCGTATGGTCATACCTATTCAATCATGTCTCGAATGATTTGGTTAAATCTTCAGATAGAGATAACGAATTTATGATAATTGATAATGAACCTGTACTAACACAATTCATCAACGTTGCTCATTTTGGGTCACATCAGGATAGGATGTCGTGTGAATATTTCACCTGCGGTATAATAAAGGGTTTATTGAACGATAACGGGTTCCCTTGTGAAGTGACTCCGCATTGTGTCCCACAAGGTGAGTTTAACCAAAGAATAGTGTATTTGATCAAATTTGTTCATGAAGTTATTGAAAGAGAAAATTTAAGATATAATAATGTAAATAATAATTAGTGTACTATTTTATTGGACCATTTCATTGATTCAAAGGTTGGAGGGAACTCTATTGTGACCTCAAACTACCGTCCAGACAAATTTCATGATCTTATTGGAGAGATAATCGTATTAATTGAAACTGGAAAGCAGTAGTACTGTTTTGGACAACATGATATACCTAAATAGAATCCACTATGGATACACCACATCTCTATATAGATGCACCATACCCAGACATTACTATGCCAAGGTCATCACGGTACCACTATTCAAAACGAACCCTACTTACAACGCGCCCTATATTATTTTCAAACCCTCATTCAACAGCATGAAAAAATCGATGAGGTCGAAGATTTTGATACAAACACTTTGATACAAAGACTTTAACACAACAAATCCCACTATACTACACCAACAACTCAGTGCAAGATGAAATACATAATCGAACATATGGAACAAGGTTTTAGTGAGTGGGTTATTCTTGAGTACGCACAAATTATCAAAGATGTCGGATCACAAAATCTGATTATTTCATCTTTACCATCCAACACTACCGAAAAGGATATCCCCAAGAGATTACTTGAACTAGGTTTACAATGGACCACAAGCCAATTACGTGACGTGCCTAAAGAATTTGGCTTACCAGAAATGGTTAACGGGAAAGTGTGTCTGTTAGATCCAAGAGCTAAATCAGATTTAAAACCAGAAGATGGTGACCAATTCGAATATTTTGTCTTTGGTGGTATATTAGGTGATCATCCACCTCGTGACAGGACCAGTGAGTTAATGCAAAGTTATCCTGATCTTTTAGTTGGGAAAAGACTGGGTGACAAGCAAATGACCACTGATACAGCGGTAAGAACTACACAATTGATTATGGAAAAGGGTAGAAATTTCGAACAGATTAAGTTTTGGGACTACCCAGAATTTAGATTTAACAAATACGAGGCTACTGAAATGCCCTTCCGTTATGTGATCGATGAGAAGGATGGGAAACCAATCTTGCCAGAAGGTATGTTAGAATTAATCAAGAAGGATTCACAACAGTCCTTAGACGACTTATTGTAATATGTATATAAGTAATGTATATGACACTTTGAAAGAGGATAATTGGGGCTACAATGTCTCCCCGCAGGAAAGATTGATTATTCTTCTTATCTTCACTTAACAAAACACTGAGAAATTCACGAAAAGAGACAGAGTGGGTTACCCGGATACACGTGACACAAACACGTGACACAATCACGTGACTTGCCACGTGACCCTCAATCTTTTCTTCCAAATTCGAACCGTTTTATTTTCAATCCACCAACACCAAAACAATCCTACAACCCTAACATACACATCACCCACCATGTCTGCTATCGTCAAGTCTGCTAAGTCAATTGTCCCATTGATGGACCGTGTCCTTGTACAAAGAATCAAAGCTCAAACTAAGACCGCTTCTGGTCTTTACTTACCAGAGAAAAATGTAGCTAAATTAAATCAAGCTAAAGTTTTGGCTGTGGGGCCCGGTTTCACTGATAATAATGGTAACAAGATCTTACCACAAGTTAAAATTGGTGAAACTGTCTTGATCCCACAATTTGGTGGCTCGACTATCAAATTAAATGATGAAGATGAAGTTATTCTTTTCCGTGATTCTGAAATCTTAGCAAAGATTAATGAATAAGTTAACTTTTGTTCAGCATTTCCTCACTTGTAAATATATAATGGAAATATAGAGTGTATGTATATATTATCTGCAGTATATATACCTATAGGATAAATAGAATCTTAAAAGAATTTATTTTCATTATGAAAAGTCAATCTTTATATCAATGTATATACATTTTAACTATGAATATTGTTATGTCCTTATTACTTTTGGTAAAAATGTCTCAGGTTATATTTTGTCAGTATATCAAGTAATTCCATTTCATCATGACAAATTTTCATAAACCAATGATTGGGGAAATTCCCCTCATCATCGAAGTATCCTTCCCATTTCTTAATGACTCTAATATTTTCACAATTGATGGGAACACCTTTACCTTTATCTATGAAATTAACGTCCCACGGTAATCTATTCATTATTAATTTATCCATTTTCTTAACAGATTTATTTGAGCCCAAGATTATTATTATACCGGGTCCATCATCACATATTCTAAGACAAAATCCTTTCAAATTCAATTGTTTACTATTCATATTCAATTTATACCTGATTGATGGATTAATCAATTTAGTAAATTGATAAACTTTACAACTGTTACTCGCAGTAGGTGTATTATGATTTACAGGATCGGCTTGTTCTTGTTTAAGTGTTTTAGCCAATTCACTTCTTTCTTTATTGATTTGTAAATGTTTCATTTTCCTTTCATTGATTTGCTGTTTTACGGTCCTTTCCCATTGTGTGGGGTCATTTATATTTAAATTATTCTCCAAGACATTCATCATGTTGCTTAGCTTGACTTTAGGTTCTGGTTTGGGCAATAATCCAATTTTTATTTGTAATTCTTTCTCTTTCCTTTCTAATTCTCTTCTATTACGTCTCAATCTTTTACGTTCTTTGGTAGTTAAATATAGTTTGGGGGTGATAGTGGGCTCAACTATTTCAGGTAATTTGGGATGTAACACATACCTTAACGTTAAAATATTATTATCATCATCATCTTCTTCTTCTTCCTCTTCTTCTTCAGGTTCATTAGTGAAATCTTTGAGTTTACCGTCGTTATCAAGATATGGTTTATCCCACCATTCTACATTGTCCTTTAATATAGACTTGTTCAAATATTTGTCTTCACCGATAGTTAAATCAGGTAAATCACCATTTTTCAATTTTATTACCATTTCATCCCTTTCTAACTGTTTCAATCGTTCTTGTTCTAATTGCTCCTCGCGTTGTTCAATCAATTTAGCTCTCAATTCATTAGCCTGTTGGACCATTTCCCCCGGTTTATGAAACTTACCTATCCTATGTCTATGAGAACTACCATCTGATCGAGAAGTAGCATCAGACAAATACGGATTAGCATTCTTGCTTCTGAACTTCCGCCTTATCAGTTCTGTGTTCGCCGTCAGAAGTGCGTCATGTGTCTCTATTTGCAAACCTTTCTTGGCCATCTCAAAGCTTCAGCTGTGCTTCCTTTAAAACAACTGAAATTTGAAAATTTGAAAATTGAACAAAATTATGAAATCTTCGAGATGAGGTCAAGATTGTTGTTCTTTCTGTTCTTACTGTTATTCTTATTGTTGTCGTTGGTTAGAACTACCAATTAAAAAACCCACCTTTCTTTTTCTTGCCACCGAAGATTGATGAAAAAAACCCTCCAGGAGGTGTAGAATCATCACTGGTATTGTAATCACTAGAATGGACTTTCCTCAAATGAGTGGAATCGTTCCCACTTTCATGTGAATGGTATCGATGTGATAAATTCAGTGAAGGTCTAGAGGTAGATACACTCCTCGATGGAGTCAAAGGTACTCCGATCTTATGAGATTGCAAATCTTGGTTGTATGATTGTACTTGCTTTAATTTCGGTCTCTCTAAATGTTTCATTGAATTTTCAATCCCAACGGTACCATCTAATGATTTGGTAGGTGATAATGCTCTTAGTGGAGAGGTGTGGTCCTCTCTAATAGGAGTGTTTGAACGTGATGATGATATCTTCTTAGCCCTACTGACTTTTGCTTTATGTGATGATTTAAAAGATTTTTTTTTGACCACATCGGGTGCATTAAGTGCAATTTCAATCATAGATCTCACTTGCTTGGAACGAACTTGAGGTCTCTCTGGTTCATTATTAACTTTTACAATGGATGTATTTATCATGGAATCGATTGTTTCAATCAATTTCGAATCACTGACTCTTGGATCAGTAAACTTTTTCTCATTCTTAGTGGTGATGGTGCCATTACTACTGAATTGATTTTGCAAATTCAATTCAAATTGGAACATTGGTCTAGCGAAAACAATACAAACAGGTATGGGTAGCGTTTTCGCAAAATTATCAGCAAGATGTTGAGATTTCCATCTAATCTCTGAGGTGACTTTTTTCTTACTTAACACGAAGAAATCGGGTGTATAGACACTAATCATATCACTTAAAACTTTCTTAGTCTTACCCACCACAATCTCAACGGTAACTTTTATTGATTTAGGATTCTTGGATAACAGAACATCGATATAAAGCAGCAAATCATCCAATTTATCTTCGATCATGTTCTTATTGTAACCAGAAACCCACTCTGAATCCTGATATTCATCTAAACTATTCCGATCATCAAATTCTTCATTGCTCTCAAATGATTTAAACCTTTGCAAAGGGGTAGTGCCATGCGATAGTTCATTACTGGACACAGAATGGGATCTATTAGCAGTCAAGTTACATTTATTTTTATCTCTATGTGTGTTTCTACCTCTTGTAGTGCGACGACCTATCTTGTGTTTCTTTCCTGATATTTTCAGACGAGACAAGTTTGCCACCACGACAACATGATCCATATCATGTGCCAATTTCACAATGGTGTAATCTAGCCCTACCCAAGTATGTTTCCTACCACTAATATGACACAAGATTGTCTTGGGTAAATTTGGGTATCCAATCTTTTGTTGAATGATCTTCAATTTACGCTTCTGGTTCTTAGTCAATGGTGTATAGCCATCATCGTTACTGTCATCCAAATTCTTACATTTGGCAATATCTGAGCTCTTGGGGAACAAAATGTTTGGGTATTGGAAAGTCCTTTCTTTATCTATTAAGTTATCATCTATCTTACTAACAAACTGATGCCATAATTTCAGCCAATTACCATATGCCCTATTGATAATAATAGCGTCGTTGACCACAGTGGGCCGACTTGGGTAATCCCTTCTGACAATCTTACCATTCTCAGCAATTTGGAACATGTTTTGCAACTGGGCGATAGAATACTTACCAATACCAGGTGGTGGTGACGATGAACGACGATGTTCTTTATTGGTATCGTACCTGTTATGTGAATAGAACTGGTTATTGGAGTTTACGTACCCACTTTCATCGTCATACCATTCATCCTGTGTGAAACTTTCCATATCTGCTGGGAATTGCACACCAGTGAACTCGTAACTTGGATAGTCATCACAATCATCACCATCGTGGCCCTCCTTGAGTTTGTGACCTTCAGCGGTCTCTACAGGGACCGTATTGAAGGACACACAGGGCTTATAACTCATATAGGGAAATCTACTTTTGTGAGTACCGTCTTTACGGTACAGACCCGCCTGTTGAGCATAGTGTTCGATGTCGTTCTCTGTGTAGAGCTTGACGAACTTGTAGCAGTCCGATACGGGCTCTATTGTAGCGGCCATGACAGAAAGTTTGTTGGTGTTGGTTTACCCAATGTGGATAATCCAAGTTGATGTTTTCAAATCAGGCTTGAGTTACTTTAAAGATGCCGTGGAGGCCCCACACTGGTAGGTCCGGCGTTACTGCGGCTGGCAAGAACAAGAACAAGAACAAGAGGGGTTGGAACAAGAAGATGCTGGCTGGAAGTGTGGCTGGTACGGTGGGACTACACAGACGATACAGGGTGGCCAGGCTGAGAAAGTGCCGTACGAAGCTCGTTCGAGTCTCTCTTGCAAGACAGAAGACAACGTCGCCAACACCAGCACACCAAAACAGACCCTACCACGCCGTAGAGTCCACTACACACACGACACCAACTTGCACTCACTGTGAGTCGAAGTTTGAAAAGGTGAAAAATTCTTGAAACTGTAAATTATATAGGCCACACCATGAACCGCGAACAGGCCACGAAATACAGGGACAGACACTTGCAGTACCAGTACGATCTGTGTCACTACTTGCCCAGCAGTATCAGCGGGCTCTATGTGAAGAAGCTGTACAATTCCAGCAAGCGAAACCGAGTTTCGTTGCCCAACGAAATAACTGATTCAAATGTAAAATTCTGCGGTAATTGCGGTATAGTGAGGACTATCAACAAGACAGTCCAGATTACAAAGACCGCGACAGACGGAATGCGTGTTTTGCAGTACCGTTGCTTGAATTGTGGGGTGGACCATAAGTTTGAATTGGGTCCAGAACCAGTATTCAAACGCATTGGAAAGGTAGAAACACCAGAAAAGAGAACACAGAAACCGACAAATTCAGCTAAACCAAGAAGCAAAAAGAGGAAAATGAATTCTTTGTCGAATTTGTTGTCGAAGAAAAATGAGGAAAGAAGTAAAAGTAACACTTCATTATCGTTAGATAGTTTTATGCAAAAATAATATACACACCCACATCCTTCTACCATCTCTAATATATTAATCAGTCTACTGTCAAAGAGATTTCTATATGGATGTGTTAAGAATATTCATTGAGTCATCTGCAGAAATACTCGTAGCAGTGACTGAAGAAGTAGGTAATATTTGACCACCTGCTAAAGAACGACGTGAAACACCATGTAACATATCATGGCTATATGTACCTTCCCTCAGTGGATTAACCACCTCTACTTCACTATATGAAACATGACCTTCTTGGTCAACGTGGTTACCGGACATGGATGCACTATCTGGTACGTTTTCACTAGTGTCATTGTCATATTTATTCCCTTTATATGTCTTCCGTTGCACCATATTTGTCCATACCCTTCTTCTATAACAACCTAACGATCCGTCAATATCAACATCATAAACCCATTTGGTCTTCGAATCGATCTTAACATATTGGACAAACCCTTCTTGAACCCACTGTTTGGCATCCAGATCAATAATCCACGTGGATTCAGGTACCCATTCCCATTCCAAGGGTGGCTCTACTTGATCTATAGTTTCACAACAATCTTGCTCTAGTGGTATTTCATTTATTCTTAAGGGCGAAAATAATGAATAATCATCAGTGGAATAACCTTGTGTCCGCCATTCTTTAGCATCATCCTTATATAATTGAATCTCATATACTGAAACCATTTTCATTTCACGCGCTTCCACAATTCTTAAAGAATCCATTATTTCATCTTCATACCGTTTAGTAAACTTGATCCAATTAATCCTTGTATCTTCTGAAGTGACCATATTGAAAAAATGGTCTCTTAGACTTGGATGCAAAATAACCATAAAGATCCAACCCATGACAATTAATATAAACCTAATAGGTATCAAAAACCAAATACTCTCCAAGAAGAAAAAATTGAATATGGCAACAAACAATAATATGACAAATGACATTGTAGATTTTTGTTCATTGACAAAATATGCAAATTGTTTCAAAATGGAAGTGATAAAATTGAAACCCACGATATAAATCAACATATGATTTTGTAAATCTGTTAAATTTAATATAAATTCTTGGCTAAACTCGGGTACTGGGTCCGGTAAGATAGGCTTCCTTATTGGTGGACCTTGAGCTGGTGTTCTATTTTCCACTACCGTTGTTTCCGGATCCAGTGGATTCGGTGAATGAACATATAAGTATTGTGGTATCATAATACCAAACAATAAATAGAAAATTGGTCCACAACTTATCATAGTAATGGGTTTCATTATGGTAAATGCATAAATGAGCATCACACATATATTAAATGGTACATTTTCCCAATTGATGAAATTGATGATCTCATCAATTATCATAAAAGGAACTCCCAACCTAGCATTCATCGCAATAACATTCTTCGTGGTCAATGGTACTGATAATTGGGGTCGATTCTTACCACGAGCCATTCTCGTAGCAATGGTATCCTTCGCGGCCAAAGATGACGGTGGTAAAGCTGTCTTGATAATTTTTTCCACCAAAGTATCAGTCATCATTTGTTGCAAGGATGGACTACCTGTGGATTCCATAGATGACCTGTAGAGAGATCCAATCCCTGATGTAGCGGTACTCTTACCTTCAATACCACTGTTCCTTTTCTCCCTGTGTGCAGAATTGGAGCTCCTCCGCGTTTCAGAGGGGAGCGACTTGGGGTTGCTCTCTGTACGGAACAAGCTGGTCACTGACTCCATGTGTCTGGTTCTATACTCTCTCTATCTGTCGTGTGTGTATTATAGCCCTAATTGTAAAGTAAATAAAATAAAATATCGAAAATAGAAATATGACACTACGTTGGTTTCTGAGTGCGTCTCTCTAACGTAAAATATTTATAGTACATTACATAAAAAAGCTCTGTGTATATCATGCGCTCAACTTGGTTTTACTGGAGTAAGATCTAGTCTTTTCTACGCCTTTTCCTTTCAGGTTTGGTTGATTCGGCCATGTCTTTACTCTTTTGCACATTATTTAGCAGTTTACTATCCTTTATTGTGGAAAATTTCAACTCAGTGCATGCATGTAACGCTTCAAGTTCACCTTTTAGAACTACTCGAGCAAGTGTTTTCCTTAATTCGTGCTTATCCTTACATGTAGATAATTTTTCGATATCGACCACTTCATCATTCATTGATGGGTATTGTGAAATTCGCTTGGCAATCATCATTCGCCAAATGGTTTGTGTCTTTTCAGTTATCTTACCCATTTGAATCAACTGTAGACTTTTCTTTGTGACTCTCTCTAGCATGGAACTGAAATTTTCACCCTTTAACTTATTTACTTTATCAATTTGAAGGAATGTTACCAAGATTTGTAATAATAAGATACATTCGTTCGGTACTTCACCATCATTATAACATTCAAATGAATCACTAACAATATTTTCATACTCTAGAATGGTTTGAATAGAATCATTTTCTTGTAAGTTAAGTAGTATTTTCAATAACATTTCATCACTGCAGTGAACAAATTCTTCATTTATGACATCTTTCATCAAACTCAAGGGTAATTCAGCAAAATCAAATTTACTACCATTAGCTTCAACATATCCATACCGTCTTAAAATTTCAGCATTTGGGTGATCACCATAAATGTTATAAATTTGATCACCAGTTTTAATATCTTTAATTGCTTCCATTCTCAAAGAATTTTCTTCATGCATTAAGTTTGCATTACACTTGCTTGTGTCAGAGTTTAAAGTGTCGGCTAGGGGTACCATAGATTTAAGACAGTTGTCTTTCCTAACTGTTGATTCTTCCTCCTGAATGACAATTTCGTTGTCATCTTCACCATCGTCATCATCACTGTTATTTTCCTCATAATTTTGAACATCAAATGAGTATGACATAATAATAGTCGCTGTTACCAGAAATCTTTCCCAGGTTAGATCTGAGATTGGTATTACTAATTCAAGAATCAAATCTTGTACCTGCTTGTACATTTTCTTGGCATTTTCCAAACCAATTCTCTCTAATACTAGAGAAGGTTCAAGAAAAGAAAGTTCATTATCTGTCCAAAATATCAAACTATTCATATCATCCTTCCCAGGTAAAACTTCAAAATATGGCCACCAAAAACTTCTATCTTTTAAAACACTAATTTCATAAAGCATACAGATAATTAACCCCTCCCAATGAGAGATATGATCATAAAGTTTATCCTTCAAATTTGAGAAATCATCAATCAATTTACTAGTACTGATATTCAAAAGTGAAGAACGTGGAATCTCAAATAAAGTTTCGCCTTCCAAGATATCTTGTTTCGCAAAGATACACCTACCTTGATTGATGTTACGACAATCTTTTATCTCTAATTTACCGCAAATTTTCACCCCAGCAACATCCGTTAACCATTTCAAGAAATGAGCTGTGCCGTTTGTAAAGTCGTCGATACTCATTGTCAAATCTTTTACTGAGCTCATCGCTGAAACATTTCATTTTTGTTCGTTTTTCACTTTAACCGTTTTTGAAAAAGTGAAAAATCTGTCTTAAGTAGTGGGGAAAATGGAGGGCATCTCTTAATTTCGGTGCAGATTCCAACGATAACTGGTTTCTTTGTCTTGTTCACCTCGTAAGTTCATTGTAGAAGATAGATTTTTCATATCGTTAGAAACATGTCTTTCACAATCTCAAGATGTACATAAGAAGATGCTGTGTTACCATCGCTGCAGAATCAGGGGTAACATTTTCAAAGAAAGTTAAAATGAATCAACTTTCACTCGGTCAGGGTCAAAGTTTCAAATACAGAGAAATTTTAATTCAAAGGCAAGGGAAACTGAGCAAATTTTATCGAAATGTTTTCTTGGAAGAAACCATTTGGAAATCTTGAATAAGAAGTTGGACAAAACCAGAATAAAATGAAGAATTATAGTTATCTCCATACATTTAAACGGTGTATTTTGGAGGAGCAAATTATCTCATCTCCAAGATGCGAATGTCAATATTGAAAACTCTAACTTTAATTCCATTTTAGTTCAACTTTAATATTACAGTATTGTTGTTGCCCCATGTTAGCGGACGGAACATGTTTCAAATATTGAAGACAGTGTTTGGTAATCATGACAACAGGGTACACATAAGACCATAGGCACTGCCCTTTTTGGAAAAGGTGGTTGCTTTTCTTGGTCTGTCACCTCTTCGAAACAAAAAAGAGCATGCCTATTGTTTTTTCTTGGCTTGGTATTGTTTTATCAGCAGAATGCAAGCAGAAAATTTATAGGGTACGAGGATTGGAAAGAATAGGGAAAAGAAAAGATGGGGTTTAGTAAAGTTGGTGAATTGATTTTCTCTTTATCTCGCAAATGAGCGAATATCTTGGCAATAATTTGTTTTAGTAAGACGTTTTTGTTTAGTCTCTGCAGACAAATGTGTGGTCCGCCCTTCTTCCAATACATCTGTCGTACCAAAGTTTGTTTTAGTACCTGGTGTTAAGAAAAATCTGAAACATGTCGGCAACGCAATTTTATTCATAAAAGTGTGTAAGACGGCTGTAGTTACTATTTTTCAGTTACTTCATTCTCGCCTTAAGAAAAAAGGAGTAAACTTACCACAGCGAACTGAAAAAAAGTAAGTTGATTAAAAGCTTAAATTTTTGCATTACTCATGGTAGTTCCTACGAGTTTGTCTCAGTAATCAGAAAAGAACCCAGACGATTTCTAAAATTACTTCACCCTGTTTTTTTACCTGTGTTGTGTTTCCAAGGTAATTCAAAGTTTAAGCTTTTAAGCAGCTGAAAAATTGATGAAATACATGAATAACACTGAAAAATGTGTTGCATTGTAAATAACTTTCTTAATCTTATTTTTAAACTTTGTGCAGCCTTTTTCAGTTCTATTTGGGCTATACAATAGATCAACTGCACCTGTAAGAAACAACTGCAGGCATTTTTTCCAACAGTAACGAAGAAATGCTTGTACAGAAATTGGAGTTTGAAAAAGTGGGAAAATTTATTTTTGTTTAAATGGGAAATCCACAAAGTTTAAAGTTTTTAAGTGATACAAATTCGGCTAAAAGATTTAACCCAATTATAGTTAACTTAAATTTTTCACAAAGATGAAAGCCATTAACTATTGGTCCCGGTTTGCCGGAACCAGAAACTAGCTTTTTATGTCATTGTCTTTCAAAAGAATATCTCAACAACTCATAACCATTAGTCAGAAATTTGTAAGTGGGGTAAAAAGAAACGTTGGTGCCGTGGAAATTAAACGGAGCTACAAATAGTATGCGGTTATTAACCTCCGATATTAGCCCCAAATTATTCTTGCTTACTCCTAGTACAAGTCTCCTAGGTTACCATGTATACAAATTAATATGTGACATGATCACCAGTGGGGAAAGAACAATATAGGGTTGTTTATCTTGATATACTTGCTAGTTCCTGAATTTTTAATTGGTAGAACCCTTTATTGTAGTTTCACATAATAGCCAACTTGAAATTGCCCTTACAGTATGCTATGTTGGAAGGCAATGTTACAAGAGCATCTATCTCTTCTATGTACATGCATTACGCGGGCCCTAGGAAAATCAGGGTTTTGATTGACGCAAGCCCTGACTTTAAATGCCTGAAAGTTACAGGTGATACCAAAAACATTAGAAGATGTTCCTTGATGGCTATGATCGAAAGATATTTTACAATTTTCGAGTGCTTCTTGAGTGTTAATAGTCAATTATGATTCTCCCTCACTGCAAGATATCCTTTTACTGTAGTTTTACTTTCTGTTAGGCCCAAAACGGTAGTTGTTGAGAGAATATGCATATATTAGGTTTTCGTTTTTCTCGATAAGCTTTTTTTTTCAGGTGGTTTTTCAAACCCAGTTTTACTTTAATTCTACCTTGTTTGCTTGTTTTGTACTGTCTATTGTGTGGGATCTTTCCTTAACATTTGTACCTCTGTTTCTGTGTAGTGGAAATACCACTGTGCTTACGAGATGTAATACACTGTTCAAACTACAAGTACTCAAAGTGATTCTGCATATTACTATGTTATGTTATGCTATAGTATATACTTACATACGTCGGTAGAAGTTACCGATAGCTTGTACTAGTAATTGTTACATACACTATTTCTCTTTCTTCACGTAAACTCTAAAAATACAACAGTTTTATCACGAAAAGAATGAAAGTTGGAACATCAGATAGAACTTAAAATAAATCGGGCAAAATTCAATTCAAACAAGAACATAATCTTATCCTGTACGATATTTTCAATATGCTATTGATACTTTTAAACTGTAATATAATGCATTTGTGTCTCATTTAACGAATTCCAAAAAACTGTGACGGAAAAGAATTTTTCTGTTCAAAATGCGATGATGTTCCATTCAGCAATATTATGAAGGATTAAATAGTAAAATCAAATGATGGGCCCTGGCCCACGAAAATGTGGTTGATTACTATCAGAACCATTACCTCCATTTCCAGATCCATATCCTGGGAAAGTTGTTTGTCGTTGTGAAATTTGGCTTTGTGGTTGTATTGGATTTTGATTTAGATTGGTAACTTGATTTTGTAATGCAATATTTGTCTGTGATTGCGATTGTAACGGTATCTGTTGTGGTAACACTTGTTGTTGTTGTTGTTGCTGTTGTTGTTGTTGTTGCTGTTGTTGTTGGCTGTAATGAAATGCTTGTAAATTTTGTTCTAATTGAAAGATAATATTTCTTAAATTCACAATTTCTCTCTTTAAAACTTCGTTTTCTTGTAATAATTCATCGTAGAGTCTTGCCTTTTCTTCTAATAGTCTAACATATTTTTCTTTTCTTTGTCTGAAAGCCTTTTGTGCATTCCGATTTTGCACAGCTCTCTTAGATTCACTTAGTTTCTTACTTGTCTTGGATATATTACCAATATGAGGATTAATGACAAAATTATTGTGATTGTTGTGATTAGAATTATTGCTAGCGGTTGAAATCTTATTTGCTGGATAATTTGAACTATAATTTGAGAACGAACTCAATGATGTATTAACACTTCCTAAAATACCAGAATTGGTACTATTCATCAAATTAACTGGTGTATTATTAGCACTGCTACGACTACTACTATTATAATTACTTGTATTGTTATTTTCCTTTTCTGGACTTGAAATAATAATATTATTATTATTTTTACTGTCTCCTATATGGTTAATCGTGTTATGGTTTGATAAAATAATATTTGTCATTTGATCATTACTCTGGTTTCTATTATTGAGAGTATCAATGATATCATTTTTAACATTAGAGTTATTTTTAGTATTAATGTAGTTATGATTCGCATTAGTAAAACTAGTAGCAGTTGATGTTAATGCGAAGTTCTCATGATTGTTGTTGTGATTTGGTATGCCTGGATTACCACTATAGTTGGAGTTATTAATTATATTATGTGTTTGTGGTTGTGTTAACAAATGGGTATTTGTAAAAGATGGAAACATTTTGTTTTTAATGATGTTATCAATATTTTGATTATTTCGAGTATTTTGAGTATTGTTATGATTTAGGTTTAAATAATGAAGATTATGACTTAAGGATCCATGAATGCTATTTGGTCTATGAATTACAATCTGTTGAGAGTTTGATTTTTCACGAGTCGGAAGAGAAATTGATCTATTTGTTACAACGATATTATTATTATTATTATTATTATTATTCCCATTATTATTATTATTATTATTATTATTATTATTATTATTATTATTATTATTATTATTATTATTATTATTATTATT
>PPXN03000067.1:0-60883 GCA_003708445.3 Grigorovia transvaalensis | reverse complement strand
ACATCGTTTACGACGTTGTTTGAAAAATTTTCAGTATAAATAGATTCATTCGAATCTGTCTCAAAATAATTCATTTATCTTTGAAATTTTATATTGTTTCTTATTCACTTTAAAAGAAACCAGTCTACCTTTGATCTTTAAATTCGAACTATAATTTGGACATTATATTCGAGTCTTAAATTCACATCACAGCAAGAAGGTTTCCGGAAAAGTAAATTAGATCGCAGTTCTTTCGAACTCACTTTTTGGAACTTCTTTTTATTATCACTATCTTATATAATTTTACTTCAGGTCATCGACCTTCCCATTTTAATAATATATCTGTCATCTAATCAACTTTTATAGATTAGATACTTTATTATACCTTTATCAATATCAAAATCTCAACTGAGAACTCGTTTCGTAACAAAGGTTGTTGTAGGTTTGCTTCGAATCGATAATAAAAAATGGTAATAAAACTTCAATTGAATATACAATTGATACTACTAGAGACGCTAGACGGGATTTAATTAACGTAGGAGACGTCCTAGTATAAGGTTAATTAATTAAAGTATTAAAGTTATTGCTTGAGTTTTCTTAACTAAAACTGCTTGTTCTTATAAACTAAATATATAATAAATATAAAAGATCGAACTCAAATTCCAATTTCAACATGGAATTTGACCTCTTTATATATAAATTATTTGACTTCATTAATGATAGGGAACGTCATATATTAGGACTGGTTATGTGATTGTGGCTTGTACTTGATTGGTTGGCTGCTGATAACAAGGAGGGGAAATATGCTGTTATCAGTGTGTTATCAATGTTTATCGTTATCAATGTTTGTCAACATGTCTTATCAGTTTGTCAACATGTCTTATCAGTTTGTCAACATGTCTTATCAGTTTGTCAACATGTCTTATCAGTTTTGTCAACACGTCTTATCTAAACTTTTCTTAAAACTAGCGAGATCCTGTTGGGTTCACTAGGTCCAACAGAGGCTATCCCAAAAACAATAATCGCAAAAACTCAGTTGACCACTCTTCGGATAAATCAGATCCGAGAGAATTTTCAAACTGCTAACAAAACTCAAAACATCGTCCCACGGGTTCATTAAGTCCATAGGGCAATCATAAATAATCATCCCATGCGTCCATGGTGTACTCTAATATCAATCATTCAATTTAACAAACAATCTTCACAGTGGAAGTGCAATAGATATCAAAGTCATTCGACGATGGTAACATAGTTACTCTCGAAACATCCTGGATAATTAGTAATCACTCAACAAAACAATTCGATTTTAAAATGAAAACTTATCTTATTGAACAAGGTATCATAAAGTATCTGCCATGAGACATCTACTACAACTTCACATGTTCACTGATATTATCAATATATTCTCCGTTCGTAACAAACAGAAAAATCAGCACAAAATTATCACCGGCTAAATACATTTATTTTATAAGGTGTTTTGACCCTGTTTGTACCATATTTTGTGTTTTTTCAGTTTTGATACATATTGCAGAAAAGTTGGAGTTTTAACTTTTGTGATTTAAAAAAATTGTTTATGTAAATTTCAAAATATGCTCTTGCCGATAAAAGAACCAAAATTTCTGAATATTGCTAAAATCACAATTATTCAATGTTTCAAATGCACAAATTCTGGAAAAGCAAGAATTTGTATACTAGATTTCTATCACTTTTGTTTTAGCTATTGGAATATATGAGGAACTTGATACTATCAAGTATCAATGATATATTTGAAGTTTTCGTTATAAAGAGATATTGTTTCAATTCATAATTCTAAATAAGTAAACTATACCAGAAGACTGGTAGCTTCCACTATTAGCTACAATACATACAACAACAACAACAATAAACAGAATTTTAACTTATATTAGTCTGTGATTTCTAAGCATTTATTGTTGTAGTGTTAACGTTAGTTAGACAATCATATGCTTAGCTATTGTAAGGTAAAGTTACAAGCCGATAGCCAATCTTCAATTATATCACAAAACAAACCGGTGCTAATAAATTACATAATGAACTCTGGTCCAGTTTTAATTCAAATATCTATCATGAAGTTAAGCTATTCAGTGCAGTAATAAAGTAAGGATATTTTTTTCTTTTATATCAGATAACAATGAAATTTAAAATAATAGTTATGAGATTCTATCATGCTAGAATATTTAAGAACCAGAAATTCATAAACATGTTTTACAGTATACCTCTCTTCAATGGTTACAATATTATTTGGCATTGATAGGTTTTCCTATGCATTCGAACATGTAGCTTGTGCATATCCTCTACCTGTTTTAATTTGCAAGTCACTATTTAATGACTTGAAACTTAGTGTGGAATAAATTCTGTTTTCTGATCGATTTCTAAAAGGCAGTACTTACCTAACAATAATTGATATTATATTCATGCAAGTTTTAACAGAAAATGTGACAAAGTAATTGATGGAAGTATTCGTTACATTATTGATGGTAAATTTGTAATTTACATCGTTCGTTGGAATTTCAAAACAAAAACACAAAAATAAATAATATTATGTAACTAGATTCCGATGAAACAATTAGTTCCTGACATAAGTAGTTTTCTCATATGGAACAGTATGTAATTCTAGGGTTTCTTTTAGTGATATTTATTAATATAATGGGGTGGAATTAGCATAACTTAGGATCTTGAACAATTTCATATCCAAAACAGTGCTACTGCAAGCATAAATTATTGAGATGAAGATGGATATCTACAAATGCCATTCAAACTAAAAAAAAATTGTCGATACATACTGGGCATTGCTCCTTTGCACCAGATGATTGCCCAGGATGCTTATTTTTCTTAATACCAATATTTTGTATATTTTAAACAACAGAAGGCTACAATCTTACACATTTTTGATTTAATACAATGCAGCAAGATTATTTCGAACATGCTAATTCTAGTATCAAAAAATCAATCTATTCTGGGGAAAGTATATATTATTTGTAGGTATGAATATCTGATTATCTATGTATATAATATAATAATTTACATAACCTAATCCCAATTATATGAATGATTCACCTTAGTCAAATATTCTGATCTGATCTACATTGGACGGGTTTTCCAAAATGATAAAATGCAAAAGAGAGAAAAGAATCATAAAGTAGCATTCGAAATACTATCCTAATACCTCATATGTAGAAACTTTTATAAGATTATCTATATATACAACTACCTGAATTATAAGAACCATTGGGTAGAAATAGTCAATTACAAAAACTGAGAAGAAGAATTTTTTTTTACTAGCCATATCTTTGATAGTGCTTGATTCGTTTTATTCCCTTCGTTCATGCCTTAGAAAATTAATAATTCATGATTGAAAACTATGCGAAGAAAGAAATAGGTTTCTATTATACAATTGGAAAGATAGAATGACTATTAAAACAAAAAAATTCCAGTACATATTATTAATTTGATGATATCTTTCTAGTGTTAAAAGAATACTGATGAATTGGGCGTTATACTTGTATTCTGATTTAATGTAGTATTTGATAAATTTGGTGTTGAAGTTGTTGGTGATGTTGTATAAAAACAATAAGAATTTAATAGAGTTTGATAATCCATATCCTTAATAGGCCCATCTCTCAGGGTACTACTATTGTTAGAAGTGTCATCCCTATTGAGGTAATTTATCAGAGGACCATCAAAACTGTTATTATTGCTTTTGAAAAGTTCTGTTTTCAGATCTTCTATACTTCTTGATAATAAGATATTCTTAAAAGTTGTATCAGTAGCAGTGCTTTGAACTTCATCCTTTTCATTAATACTCAAATTTGATCTAATATCAATTAAATCTCTATGTGGCATTGAAGTGGTGATGGAAGCATTCAAGTCGTCATTGTCAGTGCTAAATGTGTGATTTTCTTCAATCATTGTCAATTTTTGAGCATTAAGTGTTGAGTTAGTAGAATCAGAAATCATGGATGATGAAGAAGATACCACTAGGTCTTTGCTTCTCTTTGCACTGATATTATCTGATTGGAAAGATGATAATGAAGCAGATGAAGCAGACGAAGTGACTGATATATCTGAAATGGTAGATAAATTTCTTTCATTTAATTCCTTTCTATGAGCAAAGGTTGTGTTGGGCTTTGATTGACCTATTGATAATTCTTTAGGGGAGGTAGTTGAATCCATTAATATTACATTTTGTGAATTAGGTCGTTGTGCAGATGATGATGATGATGATGATGATAATGGTAATGAGTGTAATGGAGGTAATTCATTTGGTTCTTCACTGCTATCTCTATATTGATGTAATAAATCTACTGTAGAGGGTGGGGTGGTGGTAATGGCCATGGATGGATCGGGTAAATGTAAGGGAATAGATGATGGTGAAGATTCAAAATTTAAAACCGCGTTAATGGTAGCCGGTTTTTTAATATATTCACAAGTGTCATTATGGTACAAATGCTTTAGAGGTGATGTATTGAAATAGTTTGTGTCTTCGTCAAATATTCTTGTATGTTCATAATTTTTATTCTTAAAGAATGATGTGTTTGAAACCAGAGGGACAGAATATTTATTTCTAAAACCAAATTGACTAGTATTTAGTTTATTATTATTATTATTATTATTATTATTATTATTTTTTGTACTTTTGTCATTTACCTTGGGAATATTATTTAAATTTGCTTCAGTTGATGCCGAAGAGTCAATATTGCGTTCACCCTTATTTTCAACAATTTTAAACAGTGTTAGATGATAATTTTGATAATTATTGTTGTCAAAATATGTTTCATTATTTACATCATACCTACAACATAGTGAAATATTGATCTGATTATTTAATAAATCTTTAATTTTCAAGAAAAACTTATATCGATTGAAATCAATGAAAAAACGAAATTCATCAAATCTTTCATTTAAACTTTTCTCAAAACGTGAATTTACGTAATGAATATTATCCCAATTATTGAATGTAAATTTAATTTCAATATTTTTCTCAAAGTTCAAATTATTAACCACTAAAGTACCCATTATTTTACTATCATCTGTTTGTTCTAGGTTAATCAACTTTATATTTTGATCTTTCAAAATATTATTCAGTGCCAAAATATCATCTTTGTTATTAAAATCAATATTACATAAATATGAATCCATATTAGTATTAATCAATTTCCAATGGAAATCAGTACTATCAAATTCATTGTCTGAGACTTGATCATTTCCATTCATACTATTTGATTCTCTAAACAGATAATGAATATTATCAAACTTATCCACATCAATACCATCATCGACATCATCATCCTCGTCATCATCCTCGTCATCATCCTCGTCATCTTCATCCTCGTCATAATCATCATCATCATCATAATCATCATCAAGATCAAAATCTGATAAAGTCAAATCATTAGTTGTATGAAAAGGTTCCCTATTATAATTTTGTAGATAAAATAGATCAAAATTCGATCCATCACTATCATGATGATAGGAGTAATATTTGTATCTTCTATAAAAGCTGTTAAATTTCTTGTCAATCTTCACTAAACTGGGCAAGACTGTGGAATCATTAAACCAAAATGAATCGCTATTATCACAATCATTACTACTCCTTTCAGTAAAATTCGATCCCGTAGAAAATAAGATTGGTGATGGGATTGGTGGTTCATCATTACTTGAAATAATGCTTGGTTCTAAACTAGAATCAAATTTTTTAATCGTGGTAGAGTTTAAATCAAATCTAACACTTTTAAGAATGTTTAAGTGTGTTGTTTCATTTTGTTTGCTTGAATTAATATCATTATTCTTATCATTATCAATAACAATATTTTTTCTAATCTTTAGAGCAGATTTCAGTTTTATCTTACCTCTAGCCATGGTAGGGGTAATATCAGTTCCAAACAGTATACTGTTGTTTGCTAAAGATACTACTATTTGACAAGAAATTGTTTCCCCCCTCTACGAAAACAACAACAAAAAATATTGAAAATTGTTCAAAAAATGGTATGACTTCAAATTGGCCCGATACTTAAAAAACAAAAAACAAAAAACAAAAAACAAACCCAAGACACCACTAAATTCTGTAATTTATTAGGATTAAATAAGATATGATACAGCCCTTCGACCACAAATGCAACATTACTAATAATTAGAAAAATCGCTATCAAAGTGCTTTAATTTGCAATGTTTGTCGATGTACAAAAAACGTCAGAATAATAAAAGTACAACAATAAATAAACAGAGTTGATAAAATATTACTACTACAATTTGTCCTCTACAAATATCGGAAGTAAAAATTGAGAAAGTCATTGACAAAACAGACAGAGAGAGACAAAAGAATACAAAACAAAGGGACATTTAAACAAAGACATTTTCTACAAATTTCTTATTTATTTCTTGTCCTGAAAACTCCTGAAATAAACTACTTTTTTCCTCTGAGCTATGTTGCATTTTGTCCAAATATTTGCAACCCCTTTATTGCAGCAGGAATACAATACGCCAGCAGATTCCTTTTTGAGGCCCGGTTACCGTATCTGGAACGGACACTTTCCCTCTGGCTGGCTTGGCATCAGCTATTTCCCGTTTCGGTAGTGCCATCCCTATGAGGAAGTCCTTCTATGCGGGGATCAAAAAGTTTATCCAAAGAGAACAATAAAAACAGAATAAATTTTGTTTTCTGGAAGTTTTCTTGAAGAAATTCCGTTTTGGGTATCTGTTACCGTATTGGGAAGCAATAAAGTAGTTCGAAAATCCAAAATTGAGTGAGATAGGAACTTCCCAATAAGTTTTCCATTTCGGCAAGTAAAACCATACCAGATATTAAGAAGAAGAAGAAGACACCTGCCCAGATTGGGAAGGAATTGCGCAGTTTTAAGGCATGTTTTTATTTAGTTTATTAGCTATTTGTAAAATTGAATCAATACGACCTCTTAATGGGACACTTTTACAATCCACAATGGTTAAATCTTTAATATCAATCTTGGCTGTATTTTTGCCCACTACTATCGTTATCAAGTTATTGTTTTCCTCTTTGTCAATTGGTTGTAATTGCTCTCCAAATTGCTCTTTAAACAATAACGTAATCGCATCAATTTCTGTATTATATAATGCAATTTTTTCATTATCTGATTCGGTAGAATCTAATGATATGATCAAAATTACTAGTTCATTAAGAATAGTCTCTAAACATATATTGGAAGCAATATCTTCATTACTATCCTCCTTATAATTACTTGTAGTAATTTTAAGCTGTTTAGTGCTGTTATCTAATTTCAAGTTAATTTGATTAAATAAAACTATTTCATTCTCATTTATTTGCTTCACTTCTTCAAACATATTCTGTAAAACCTTTTTTAGGGTCGTAATGGTACAATTACAGTAAATAACATTCTCTATCATCCTTTTTCAATATATGGATTGGTCTAAAATATTGTATATTTATAAACAAAGTATCAATTTTTGTTTTTTATCAAATTTTTTTTTTAATCTGTTCTTTGTATTTTTCCAAAATGAAATAATAACAGAAAAAGTTATGAAACTGAATATTTTTTGTGACACAAATGACCACTTCTATCGATATTAATCATGTTACATACGTATATATATATAGCAAAGTGATCATATTCAAGTAAGAAAACCATAATCATCGTTAATGGTCCAAAATTCTTCAACTGGACCGCTATTAGCATTTTTGAAATTGTTACGATCATCGCCTACATTTGAATTAATTGTTCTTCCTGAATTAATATGACTATTGACATTATAGGTTCCATTAATACCAATATTATTAGTATTAGTATTGGTATTGGTATTAGTATTATTATGATTATTATTATTATTATTATGATTATTGCTATTATTGTTGACATTAGTAGTACCAGTACTCATATTATTAAGGCTATTATTCATATTAGTGATATTATTACTATTATTATTGTCATTATTAGTATTGTGATTGCTACTATTATTGGTACTATTATTTGTGTTTGTTACTTTATTATTACCCTCAAATAAACCTTGTTTTTGAGTGAGTGGTGGCATAGACTTATTGACACTTCCATTACCATCTGGATAAACTTTATTAATAGTTGGAACATTAGCATTGACTAAATCACTATTAAAAAAATTTAAGTTGTTATTGTTGAAATGTAAATTATCATTATTCAACAACTCGGAAACTGAATCATTTGTCCACGTTGAAATATTAGTAATCATATCATGAGTACCATTATTGAATAAAATTCCCCTAGAATCAACATTGATATCCCTCATCTTATTATTAAATTCGTCAATTTCAGTTGATAAAGAATTAACACTCTTGTTTTGAGTAGATTGCAATACTTGAGATTGTGATTGAGGAGTAGTAGAAACTGTGGAAAATTGAGGCATATTATTACCATTTCCAGTGTTATTTATTTGGAAAGCCTTTTGTACATCAGAATGTGTTGCATACTGTTGTTGGTGTTGGTGCTGGTGTTGCTTTTGAGATCCAGAACCAGAAATGTTCATATGCATATTATGATTTTGGTAATTACCGAACATCAATTCATTCTCTTGCTTCACTTTAGTGCCATCACTAGAATCATGTTGATTATTATTTAATGACAATAAATAGGCTTGCAAGTTTTGTTGAGCAAGATGTTGCTGTATGAATGCTTGATGTTCAAAATTTTCCCAATCAAATTCATTGAAGTTTATAGGTTTCTTAACCATATATTTCTTTGCATCATCAGAACTATTACTCTTCGCTTTCTGAACAGTGTTATTTCCAATATCATTGACTGTAAAATGATTAGCATCAATTAAATTAGCACTATTAACTTCACTAACATTTGTGCTACTATTATTTTTTGAAGGAATATCGTCATCTTCATCATTTTCATCAATAAGTAAATGAGATAAACTTTTTGGTACTGATTTCTTTTCTAACATACCTTGTTTTCTTTTCAGCTCTTTTTGTTCGGCCAAATCTACTTGTGAATTTTCGACAAATCCAACATGTTCTTCAACTTGTCCTTTACCAAAAGTTCTTTCAACAGCAGGTGGCATACCATTAACCAAATGCTCACCGTTGGGTTCTTCTTTATTACCATTGTGATTCATAGTACTTTCACTATTTTTGAGAAATTCATTTCTTTGAGCAGTCATATAAATTAATTCTGAAGAATTTGGACCACATCTTTCAATCAGGTTACCCATCGTGGCATTCATCAACTGGTCAAATGTATCTCTAAAGATTCTTGCAAAATTTGATCTTTCGGTCATAACATACAAACACACGGAACAAGCTCTTAAATCATCCATCGTTGAAAATAATACTGCATTAACTAATGGTCTTGTATGTTTTGAATCATCACCTAATTTTTTTCTCTTTTGATCATCAAAATTTCTTGCTAACCACATACAATAAATCAATGTAACACCGGCAACAAAAACTGTATGTACTGCTGGGGTAGAATGACCAGTGATTGTCTTTTGATGGAATATCTTATATAACTGACAAATTTGTCCTGCAGCAGCTTGACACTCTCTAAATAACCTATCTTCCGGTGTTAATATCTCTAAATATGGTTGAATCAATAATCTAACAGCTCTATAATAGTATAACTTTAGTGTTTCATTTTCAAAATTTCTAAAACTACTAGTTACCACACTAGATCTCCAGATATCTAGTATTTTGAATATTTCTCTCACTTTGGATAATTGGTTAGTTAAAAATGCCTTATCATGGTTTGAATTAGCTTTTTGTGGTAAAATATTTAACTCTTCAACAAATTGAGATTCAATTCGACGCAACTTCAATGATTGATTGA
Organism: Grigorovia transvaalensis; assembly: GCA_003708445.3. NCBI lineage: Eukaryota > Fungi > Ascomycota > Saccharomycetes > Saccharomycetales > Saccharomycetaceae > Grigorovia > Grigorovia transvaalensis. Next base: position 51,092 of record PPXN03000067.1, on the reverse strand, counting down.
TGAAATGAACTCCACGAACAATTTTGGTATTTTTAGTATTAAATGAATTTTCACTAAAGTATGGTAAATTAATTTGTGATTCTGATATAGTGTAAGGTTTACCCACTGCGACACAGATCATTCTTTCTAATAAATAAACGCACCAAAATAACCTCAGTTTCTTATCAGCAAAGGGATCGTTATTATGCCATTTATTTAAATAAAGTTTATCCTTACAAATAGTCATGACATCTTTGATAATTTCATATAAGACCATCGAGTCCTTATCAGTTCTTAATAAATATAAAACCAAAAGAGTTAACAATTCAATTCTTTGTACGTAGTTTAAGTTCTTACCACATTTTGCAATATGTCTTATTGCCGTGGAAAAATACGCGACAGGTGGATCACCTTTGTATTTCCCCGTAGTCATATGTAAACAAGCACTAATGGTATAAACTAACCACATTCTACCACATGCAAAATGGAAATCTGTTTCACTATATGAATAAATTGAATGTGCAACAAAATTTTCATGGAAAGAATAAATTTCTTGCTCATCTAATAATGGATATTTAAATTGTAACCTCGTGAAAAAAGTATCTAAGAATGAACGGGATAAATCTTCATTGAAAACAATTGATGGTTCATAGTTTAAGAAATCGACTAAATTGTACTTCTCAAATATACATGAGGACCAATCTATATCCTGCAAAGTATAAGCGATTAAGTCGGTCATGTTATTGCTTTTGTTTATATTGGTACCGTAAATGCTATTATTACTATTGTTATTAATATTTGTGCTATTTTCATTACTAGTGTTATTATTGTTATTATTAATGCTATTGAATTCATCTTTAATTTGTATGCTAATGTTGTTTATGCTATGGTGGTTTGAATTATTATTATTATTACTACTGTTGTTATTGTTATTGTTATTAGCAGCATGGTTGTTATTTGGTGCAATAGGTGATGGTAAAATACTTATAGTTTGATTTTGAATATTATTACCTTGCGAAATAAAGTTTTTTTCTAGATCATTGAAGATATCATTAGAAGAATTGACAGTTTTACTATTATTAGTATTATTATTAGTAGTAGTGGTTTTATTATTGTTATTATTATTGTTATTATCACTGATTTCACTTACACTTAATAGATGGGAAATCTTTTTATATTTACTAACATTTTTCTTGAAACCGCTTGATGAAGGTGATAAATCGATTGTCTTTTCCAAAAATTTCAATTTTTTCTCTAAAAATTTTGTATATTCATCCTTATCATCTGCCACTTCATTAGACTTTGTACTATTAATTTTTTTCTTCTTTAAGTTTATTTTTTTGGATGATCCGCTTTTTGTTATTTTATTTACTTTCATTGAAGTTGCAGTAGTAGTATTGTTATTCGTACTATTATGACTGTTATTATCGATACCAGTATTGCTATTATCAGTATTATTACTAGATTGATTTTCAGTAAAATTATTATTATTATTATTGTCGTCACTTGTTGAATTTTCAATTTTATTTGAATTCAAATTATTAGTAGATGAAGAATTATAACGTTGCGGTTGAATGCATTTAATACCAGCTTTTAAACAAGCTGTACAACTTGGTAATTTATGATCACATTTTTGTTTACGTCTCCTACATAATAAACATGATTTCGATCTACCCTTTTTATCCTTTAATAAAATATCAAATCTATCACCAGCTAATTCTAGTTCCCTTTGAAAATTTTCAATTTTTTCTTCACTTACTTCTTTCTTGGGTCTACCCATTTTAGTTCGTATGTTTTTTCTTGTTTTAGTTTTTCAGTATAATGATATAATATGAAAAGGTATGATTGTAAAAATGGAATAATAAAATTTAATATAATGCAAAATAAATTAGCAAAATAAACGAGAATAAACAAATGATCTAAAAATAGAGCGAAAATAGAGTAGTAATTCTAATTCCTGTAGGAATATGTTAAGGAACAAAACTGGAACAAATGATATATTTAATCGACCACGTTATTATTTTTTTCCTTTTGCTTTCCTTTCCTGAAAGATATCTTAAGTTGCCTTTCAAACAGATTGGTTTATTAGATTTGAAAAGTATTAAAATGAAGAGAAAAGTGTAGTGACTTGATGTTATATTGTATCAATGAGTGTAGGATGTGAAAGTTAGTTGAATTAAAGGCTGATGGCTAGAGAGATCCAGTATTAATCAAGATAGAACAATAGGGTTATGAAAACAAAAAGATCTTTGAAAGTGATTAACAAGAAAGAAATTTATTTATGACAAAAACAAATTAATAGCAAAAAAATTGGAGAAAAACGGAATAAATTAGTTCTAAGTTGATAAATGTTGAATCTCCAGTTTTTCCACACAATTAGAGAGAAAAGATGGAATGTGGAAAAGAAGGAGAATTTAACTACCGAAGCAAAATTCCTTTGGATGAAGACAATGAGGCACGAAAAAGAGGGAGGGAAATCAAAAATGAAAAGCAATTAAGAAACAACAAAGAAAAACTGAAAAAGGAAAGTTGACAGTACTTTTCGAGACAGTCACAAGAAGATTGCTCAGAAATTAGAGGAGCCCGGAAAAAGCAAAAAGAGATTAGCACAGTATTTTTTTTTTCCTTGTAATATGTTTTGTTATGTTTTACATTTTGTGATTGCTTTTTTTTCCCGTATTTGTCACGTTTCCAAATTCTGTCTGAAAGCGGTAAAGGAAATATTTTCATCTCGAGATTCCTCCGCCCAATGAAGAAAAACGCTCAAAATTTTGCCGTCAAATTTAGCTTTTTCCTATTTTTGTCGTTTATTGGAATTTTCATTTTGCTTTCCCATAGCTTCTTAAACCTGGACTGTGGTTCTCCTGTTGCCCAAAATGGCAAAGTCTCCGATATCTCGGTAATTTGGGCATTTTCGATCCCTTTGTAAAATCGGGAATTCAATTGTTTTTTCATCTCTGAAAAATTGCTGGCCGACAATGCGGCCTTCGAATTTGTGTCACTAAATTCTTTCCCATTCGTTGTATCATGTGCTTCATAATTGAATTTGAGTTGATTAGAGACGTCATCGATGGTCTTTGAATTAAATTCGTCAATATCAGTACACGAAACCAATTTATATATTACCTTTCTCTTTAATAGTAAACTTCCTGGTATCGTTTTACTGAAAAGTACCAATTCATTAGTTAAATTGATACCTAATTTCTTATACAAACTGAAAGAAGATGCAACCTCTAAATTAAATCCTAATTTTGTAAACGGGAATTGTATATAAATTTCATCAAGTTGTTCCCTGGGGGCATACACTATATCACATAACATTACCAAACATGCACTCAACCCGATTGCAGGACCATTCAGGCAACAAACAATCGGGTTCTTATGTTTCCGAAACGTTTGTGGTATATAGACATTGGGTGATGATACAATCCCACATAATTTATTCATTTGTGCACCTGGCAATTTATTCAAATCTGTCTCTTGACCAGGACTTATACTTAAGATATCTGCCACATTACCTCCACTACTGAAGAATTTACCACTACTTTGAATAGCGGTCACATATAGTTCTGTTTCATCGTTCGCTTTATTCAATAATTCACATATATAGATGAACTCATCCATGGAAAGCGTATTGTATTTACCGGGGGAGTTCAATTTGATCTTGAATATACCTCTGGTGTAATCTTTCTCTACTATAATAACGGTCATTCCTATGCCTTCTTGTGGATTGGTACAATAAATTTCTTTATTAAGTTTAAATTAAACTTATCTGTACCCTTAATTATCACCCATTTACCCCGACGTTTCTTTCTTTCCTTTTTCTGGAAATTGAATTTTTTGGAAATCTTCAATTTCACTTAAACATAGTATAGGAAAGTGTTCGTACTGGAACAAAGGTCGAGACGATTCATCCAACCACATATCTATACATACACCCCCTCCCCAACACTGTCTTGTACAGATAATAATTACTAATGGGGTTACTCAATTCACAGGACAAGGAAATTATCAAGAGATGTTTACCTAAGGCATCAAATAAAATTATCGATGTATCTGTGGCTCGTTTGTACGTCTCTATACCAAATGATTCTGGTGAAACACAGGAATGGATATATACTGGGCTTTCTGGTGCATTAACTTTGGTGGATGACTTGGTCGGTCACACCTATTTCCTGAAATTGATCGATATTTCAGGTCATAGAGGTATCATATGGGATCAAGAACTATATGTAAATTTTCAATATTATCAAGACAGAACATTTTTCCATACGTTTGAAATTGAAAATTGTCTTATTGGGTTATTATTTGTCGATATAAATGAAGCTCAACATTTCTTTAAAAGGGTCACTAAGAGAGAAAAATATGCTTCAAGGAAAACTCTATTGAATAAGAATGCCTTGGAGATTAATAAGAAATTAAGAAATGAGGATAAGAATAAAACTGTGAAAGGTCATAGAGGTGAAACTATTCTTGGTACACAAAGACAAAGATACAATTATGATAATGTAGAGACTATACCTATCACTAAAAATAAAGCTCCACCACCACCGCCACCAACTACAGACAATACTGCAATTTCTTCCTCATCCTCGCGTAATCGTAGCAAGTCAAGAATTTCTTATGATAATGATAATGAAAGTAGAAACGATTATGGTCATCTCAATACAGATGCTAATAATAATACCACTAATGAGGAATATAGTAGGACAGAATCCACTATACACTCTCCTGAACCATCTTCTTCCCCAATTCATCCAGCTGCTCCTTCTACAACTACTGTTAAACATAATGTCCCTCCATTACCTCCAAATTTTCATTCGCTGGTCAACAATAATACTACAACTAGTATGATGACACCACCAACGGTTCCAAATACAAATTCTGCAGTACCCCCACCGCCACCACCGCAGCCTCAACAAAATTTTCCTCCAAATACCACAAATTTTCCTCCAAATACCACGAACATGCCATTCCCAATTCCGAATTTACCAAATAGAACTAACATGCCTGTTCCACAACTACCAAATAGAACAAATATGCCTTTACCTCAGGTGCCAACAACTAATACTAATACTATGAACTCTTATGGTATGCTTCCCTCACAACCAAATGTGAACAGACCGATGCCACAAATACCACAAAGAAATGCCTCTAATCCTCCACCTCCACCGATGAGACGTGGTCCAGCACCACCACCGCCGCCACATAGACATGTTCCAACAGCACCAATGAGTGTAAATGTGAACAAATCAAGTACTAGTGCCTCGTCACCGCCACCACCCCCACCACCGGCAAGACGTGGTCCTGCACCACCACCTCCTCCTTCTAGAGCAAGAACAAGTACAATACCAACTAATACAGCGCTAAACACTAATAATATTCCTAATGGTATGCCGGCGGTTACTTTCCCTAATTCACAACCACAAAGTAATAACAATAATTATAATAATCCAGCATCACCACCTATACCTATAAGTTTTCCTCAAATGTCTAATCCTCCTCCTGCTACGGCTGTACCACAAATGAATTCCTCTATTCCTCCACCACCTCCACCACCTGCTGCAATGCCTCAGATGAACTCTTCTATTCCTCCTCCACCACCTGCAATGCCTCAGATGAACTCTTCTATTCCTCCTCCACCACCTGAAATGCCTCAGATGAATTCTTCTATTCCTCCACCACCTGCAATGCCTCAAATGAATAACTCTGCTCCTCCTCCGCCACCTGCAATGCCCCAAATGAACAATACTAGTACAATAAATGAAGCTACAGGCGATGCTGGGAGAGATGCATTATTAGCTTCCATTAGATCAGCAGGTATAGGTTCATTAAAGAAAGTGGATAAAACGCAATTAGATAAACCAAGTGTATTATTACAAGAAGCTCGTGGTGATACTCCAACCACTAATACTACTACAGGAGGATCAGGTAATGGTATGTCTAACGGTGGGAATCCTGGACAACCAGCATCTTTAGCAGATGCGTTAGCTGCAGCATTGAATCAAAGAAAGAATAAAGTTAGTGCGCATGATGATGAATATGATAATGCTGATGATTGGTAAATGTAATAATAGTGTATGAATTCTATTATCTTAATGAACAAGGACAAGATAGCTTGCAGATATTATATAGTTGTAGTTGTGTCTATATACATATAGTGAGACCTCTTTGGTAAAAGTGTTGTAATACAACAACATCCCGTCGGTACACTCTTGTGATGTCCCACGGAAGTCACAGAGACACAAATAAAAAATTCATGACTCTGACTCAAAAAGAGAAACGAAAATAAATTGTATAAAAAAGAATGAAAACGAAAACTTTACATAACCAACAAAGTAAAGTATCTATCTACACAGATACACTTAATCTGGCAACGGTCACCCATGTCCTTAGGAAGAGAAGAACCAACACATTTTGGTGCTGGTCCAGCCCAATTGCCCACCCACGTCTTACAACAAGCTGCTCAAGATTTAATCAATTATAAAGATCTCGGTCTTGGTATTGGTGAGATTTCACATCGTTCCAAAGATGCACAAGAAGTCATTGATCAATCAAAGCAACATTTGAAAGAATTGATTGATATACCTGATACACATGAAGTTTTCTTCATGCAAGGTGGTGGTACCACCGGGTTTTCATCCTTAGCTACCAATTTAGAACAATCATATGTCGGTGCTAATGGTAAATTAGGTAAATGTGGTTACTTGGTGACAGGTTCATGGTCACAAAAGGCATATGAAGAAGCCAAGAGGTTAAGACTACCAGCAGAAGTTATCTTTAATGCCAAGGATTTCAATAATGGTAAATTTGGTAAGATACCAAATGAAAATGAATGGTGTAATAATTTACAAGGTGATTATGCATACGTGTATTTATGTGAAAATGAAACTGTTCATGGTGTAGAGTGGCCCCAATTACCTGATTGTTTAGTCAATGATCCAAATATAGAAATTGTGGCTGATCTTTCTAGTGATATATTATCGCGTGAAATTGATGTATCACAATATGGTGTTATTATGGCAGGTGCACAAAAAAATATTGGTCTTGCCGGTCTAACCGTTTATATTATCAAAAAAACGTTATTAGAAAATTATAAGAAGGCTACTGAGGAACAGTTAGTCAAATTCAATGTTCCAGTGACACCAATTGCATTTGAATACACGACCGTGGTTGCTAATGATTCAGCTTATAACACGATACCAATTTTCACATTACATGTTATGAATTTAGTCTTTAAACATTTAATCGCCAAAGGTGGTATTAAGGCACAAGAAAAGGAAAATAAGATCAAATCCAAATTAATTTATGATGCCCTAGATAAATATTCAAATTTTTACAACGTACCAGTGGATTCTAATGTAAGATCCAATATGAATGTTGTATTTACCATAAAGAAGGATGGTTTGGATGATAAGTTCTTAAAAGAGGCCAATAATTCAAAATTGACTGGTTTAAAGGGCCATCGTTCAGTTGGTGGTTTTAGAGCATCAATTTATAATTCATTAACGATTGGGAGTGTGGAAAAATTATCAAGATTCATTATGGACTTTGCTGAAGCGAATAAATAAGCGTAAAATATTTTATATATATTTTTTAAGATACAATGATCAATATAAAGGATAGATATACTTTTTCTATAAATTAAGAACTACCTAGTAGTTGTGGTAGGAAAATGTTTGAAAATCTAATTACAAATATAAATTATCACTGATTTGAAAAAAAACAGATAATCTCGTACTCAAAAGATTTCAAAGTTGATCTAAGTGAATAGATCATATTAATTTAACCCTATAATTCAACAAAAAGTAAGAATTATCCAGCTCAAGATTATAATATGAATATGATAATAATCGAGCGAGGCAAAGGGTGAATTCTTACTGTTTTTAAAGAAAGTAAAGAAAGTGACAAAAAAAATTTCAAGTTACAAAAAACAAAAAATTTGACAAATATTTTTCTGAAGTGTGGTTACCCGCCCTGTAGGGAAAATGAAATTAGGGTTTTGTGAAGGTTATAACAAAGACTAAGAGACACAGTGTGGTAGTACTTTTAGGCGTTTGTTGTCGTTATAAATATATATATTTGTATTTATATATATATATATATATGGGCATATACAGGAATGTAAAGTGTAGTAGAATATTAAGTATCAATCAATGTGAATTTTGAGTGTCATCAACAAATTCCTCTACAATCAACCAATCATCATTAGCGTTATTTGGTTCGCTTGTTGTTGTAGCGGCAGTACTACTATTCGCATCAGTACCGTTAGCAATAGTAGGTTTAGATAGTATATACTGATCCAACAATTCTTTATCAGTAGCCTCCAATTTAGGTGCCACTGGTTTGGTAATATTTTTCCAATTAATGACATTGCCCTCTGGTTTGACAATCTCACTAATATTAATCTCTTTACTTGCATTCTGCAGTTCATTTAGGTACAACTGTTTCACATAGTTGTACCTTACGGAATGTGTGGATAGTCTTCTTACCGTGTGCAGCATTGCTAAGTGTATTGTATATATAAAGTGGTATATAAACTGGCGATATATAAAGTGTACCCTCCTTACCAATGGGACTGAGGTAGAAATTGGCATTTTTTCTTTAGAGTGGAAAAAGTCAAAGCTCCCATATCACCTGGGCACGTGACGCAAAAACTGTCTGGAGCTGTGTGTTACCCGCACATGTTTGGGTAACAGACAATAGGGGCATCACCATGGGTAGAAGTGGTGGACCCTCAAATTGAGGGCCTCGATGAAGTGTGGATCTTTACTATATATGTAAACGATGTCTGACTGAATAAGAAAACTACATGCATCGTTGCTCAGTTATCAACAAATTTTATCAAAAATGTGGTTTTACGATTCCATTTTACAACTAATTGCCTTCTTAAATAGTAACAATAACAATAGTTCCAGCTCTACGGACAATTTCGCTGACATCAATCTTCAACTGATACGGGAACAAGATGCAGGTTTAACCATAATGATTGCAATTTTTCTATTGCTATTGATAGGTGCGATAAGTCTCGTAATTATGTGTATAATAATATGCAGTATCATCAATTTGAACACTATAGAGAGAGAGCTTGAAAAATTAAGCCATCGCAATAGAAGAAGAACATGTGGTGAAAAGGTGTCCTTGGCAAATATAGATTTGGAGAAAGATTCTACCTGATACTGTATCCACTTATCAATATATATATAGATGTATATATAGATGTGTATATATACTTAGTTGCCCATACGTATGGAATGTGTCACATCTCAAAGTTTAATCATCAAAATCGTATTTCTTTCCGTGGTTCGAACCGTGCCAGTTCCTTCCAAAACTCAAGATTTTTTGTTTTTTCCTCTTTTTCTGTTTGTTTTCTTGTTCGATTTCGAATGGATTGTTTGTTACGCCTCACACAAAACAGCACTACACAGGTCTGCCTACTGCGCTATACACATAAAGATAATACGATTATAGTTATTAATTGTAAGACTATACACTGTACTTTTACTTCTAGATTAGCTTGTACCTAAGAAATATGTCGATGAACTGTGTTTTGAAGCAATCCCTTATTCGATCCTCTTTACCAAATAACTTAATTTCTAGAAACTCAGTTTCTCTTTTAACTCACTCTAAAAGACTAACCACGCATTGTTATACTCAAAATAACAATGTTTTCAACACAAATCGAATTTACAAGAGATTTGCATCACAATTCAATCGTGATAAACCACATGTTAATATCGGTACAATTGGTCATGTCGATCATGGTAAGACCACATTAACTGCTGCGATCACTAAGATTCTGTCCAAAGACGGTAAGGCTAAATTCTTAGATTATTCATCCATCGATAAGGCACCTGAGGAGAAAGCTCGTGGTATTACCATCTCATCTGCACATGTAGAATATGAAACTGCAAAGAGACATTATTCACATGTGGATTGTCCTGGCCATGCAGATTATATTAAGAATATGATTACTGGTGCCGCACAAATGGATGGTGCCATTATCGTGGTGGCTGCCACGGATGGTCAAATGCCACAAACAAGAGAACATCTTTTATTAGCAAGACAAGTGGGTGTCTCCAAGATTGTCGTATTTGTCAATAAAGTTGATACTATTGATGATCCTGAAATGTTAGAATTAGTAGAGATGGAAATGAGAGATTTATTAAATGAATATGGGTTTGATGGTGATAATGCTCCAATTATTATGGGTTCTGCCTTATGTGCTTTAGAAGGTCGTAAACCAGAAATTGGTGAACAAGCTGTTCTTAAGTTATTAGATGCCATTGATGAATATATCCCAACACCAGAAAGAGATCTAAATAAACCATTCCTAATGCCTGTGGAAGGTATCTTTTCTATCCCAGGTAGAGGTACTGTGGTTACTGGCCGTGTGGAAAGAGGTAATTTAAAGAAGGGTGAAGAATTGGAAATCGTTGGTCACTACAAGCAACCTTTAAAGACAACTGTTACAGGTATTGAAATGTTCAAGAAGGAATTAAACGAAGCCATGGCTGGTGATAATGCTGGTATCTTAGTAAGAGGTATTAGAAGAGATCAGATCAAGAGAGGTATGATTTTAGCTAAACCAGGTACTGTAAAGGCACATACTAAGATTTTAGCCTCATTATATATCTTAACAAAAGAGGAAGGTGGTAGACATTCCGGGTTCGGTGAACACTACAGACCACAGATGTACATCAGAACTGCCGACGTCACTGTCACTCTATCCTTCCCAAAGGAGGTGGAAGATCATTCCAAACAAATCATGCCCGGAGATAATGTCGAGATGGAGTGTGACTTGATCTACCCAACACCTGTCGAAGTGGGTCAAAGATTCAACATCAGAGAGGGTGGTAAGACCGTCGGTACGGGTCTAGTCACCAGAATCATCGAGTGACCGAGACAGTGACACGAAATGTCACAGTGGCTCATCGTTTTTATATATCAACAAAACATGTAAATAAACAAATTCAATAAATGAAAACAACGAAAAATAGAAAAAGTAAAAATGATGCATTAATTTTTCTGTTTACACTTGTGGACACTTTTCGTTTGGAAAGGACTCTGATAAGCACTATATCAACGATACACACCAACTTCCATGGATGAAAGGACTAAACCTTTACCAAATACACCTGGCGTGTTAAGGGACCCTCAAATGGTGGATAAAATTGCAAAAAATGCAGAAATGCTATCAATTGGTAATAGTACTAACATTAACACGAAAAACACTAAAAATATGGACAATTATCCTGGAAACAGTAAAAACTCGGGAAAGATAAATGATAATGATATAAGTGGTGATGATGACGAAGATGATGATGATAATGATGAATTTGAATTTTTCCATGAATTTCAAAGAGAGAAAGTGAAAGGTGTAATTCATCAAATTACATCTTTTCTGAAAGAAAATGCAATTAATTATGAATATTTAATGATACCATTTAGACCAGAACAAAATAATGAAAAGTTATTAAAATTTTTAAATAATATTTTCCCTATGGGTAATGGACAACCAGTGGATGAAAAGAAACAATTGAGAATTATTCAAAAGACAGAAGTTTGGACATTGTTTCAAGCATTGAAATATATTTGGTGTAGGTTGCCCAATGCAGAAATTATTGGTTGGAAATCATATTTAAAATTCAAATATAGAGAAATGGATAAAAATTACCCAAAGAAGGCATTTTTAGACATCATGCCACAATGTTTAGATTCTCCAAACCATGCATCCATTGTTTATGATTTTTTCGATTTAATTGTTACCATTTCATCAAATTCAAAGATAAATAAAATGAGTGCAAGGAAAATTTCTAAGATGTGCGCTATTTGGGCATTTAATAAACAATCAAACAAGAATACAAATGATATGGGATACGATTTTGATAACCAATTAAATTCAAATCCAAATAAATTAATTAATAATACTTTTAATGATGGGTTAGCTCAATGGATACCTGCATCAGATGCAATGTTTCATCTTTTATTAGCTTTTTTGAAAAGTTTTGTACCTAGAGATTTAGATAGTTCCAATTTACCTAAATCATTGAAAAGTATCTTATTTAATAATGATTATCCCCCTGTCGGGTCCACTGCTTACTCGTCACAGACAATTTTAACAATCCCACTAGTTACTATAAATACAGATCAATTTTCTAGGAAAGCTTGGACATTATTGGAGAGATGTAATGAACTTTTGGATTTTAAAAATCATGATTTATTCGAGGCAAGAGAGGATTATGCACTTTTGAAATCACTTTTCAAAAAGAAAAATAATGTGGAAGGTATAAGTAGGAAAATGTCACAAGAATCAAGAAGATTGATGAAACTGATGTCCACTAAACATTCAACGTTTCAATCAGGCTGGGCTAAAAGAAAATGCTTACCTAATAAATATCAACAAACTGAATATATCGAAATAAGCAGAATTGACATCGACGATTATTTCATTTGGGCTTGGTTATCAACATTATCAGCAGAAGAAACATCGGAAAAGAGGAAGATTTTTGGTCGTTCATTGATATTAGAGTTCGAATTTGATGGATTTAAGAAATGGGTAGCATTCGAAGAATGTGATATAACTTTAAAATATGAAAGTAGGAGCCAACTGAAAAATAAAAATCAGTCAAACATGAATAACATAAAACAGGAAAAGGACGATACTGCCGCGCATAAGAAACTATCACATGAAGAAAGAAATATGACGCCAAATTATGAAAAATTTGAAAACAAGGCTAAAGTTCAAAACAATACAAAGGCAGAGTTTTCAAAGATAACAAGTGAAAACTCTACGCCTCCAGGACAGTATCATACAGTTATTGACAAGTCTCTTTTACATAGGAACAATAAAAACAATTTACAAGCTTTTGAACACAAAATTTCTAAATGGAACCCTTTGGGTCATTTGAGAAAGAAAAGCTCCAGCAATATTAGTTTAGATGATCGTGCAACAAATGTATCTTCTTCCATAGAATCTAGAAAGGAATTTGAATCCTCCTCAGTTTATCAATCACAAAATCCACATAATGATAATAAGAAAAGTAGAGTGATTTCTCAATATAGTATACTAAATCCAGAAAAATATCAGTTACCTGATATTCCACAGGATGATGAAGGTTTTGGAATTGATCTATCTAAGCTTGGTGGTGATTACGATTTCGACTATGATGATGAAGATGCTAATTACAAATTATACCATGAAAAATCGAAATCTGGCTTCCGTTCACCAGAACATCCTAAGCCCACTCCATTAGTATCGTCCAGTCCAAAAAGTAATGATAGTATCATAAACAGAACTAATATGACGACATCCAAACCTAGCACCGAAAATATGTATAAGGAATCGTCAATACCAAGGGAGAAACATCGATCAGCTACGGAAACTCTAGAAGAACTAAATGATCTTGTAGACACTATGATCATACACGATGAAGCCGTTAACGTAGAGGCACAGAATACTTTTGAAAGCTTAACGAAATTCGATAAATACAAACCTCAAAAACAATTCGACAACGCAAGTACTGCTTCAAGCGCTATACCGTCTCTAAAAATTGCGACACCAATAACTGAGAAAGAGATGCAACAGCAACCGTACCATGCAAGTTCTGAGATTACTGAGAGTAAACCAAATATTGAGAATTTGAATAACCAAAAAGATAGCAGTCCTTCAAGAGATTCTAAAGTGTTTGACTCATCTAGAGAATCTAATAGGACTCATGAAATGCCAAGAAATTCAAATAATAAATCAAACTATCAAGCGCAAAATAAGCCAGCAGCTCTTGAACAAAGACAATTTGCTGATGTTGGTTCCCATAGTGAATTACACATTCCAGGCAGACAAAATATACCTATAAATTCAAGTCCATCATCCCCGATACACACACAAGAAAATGTCGGTCCGAATCAACGAGCCAGTTTCATACCGCAAAGATCACTCTCGCCGGTACATAACTTCCAAAATGTTCCAAAATTGGTTCCACCTGGTAATTTACAGAATACTGCTCAACAAGTTGGTTATGAAAGTAACAACTCATCATCACCTCATTTGAGACCACAAGCTTCTCCTGATAGAATTAATCGTAGTCAATCTCCTCCAAATCATATGCCACCACAAGTTTCCCAACCATTGTCTGGGTGGGATGTGTCTCCCAATCCTTCTGCTCCAAATCTTAGAGTGAAACAACCAACTGCACAAGGGTATTCCTCAGAGAGTATATCAACACGATTACATTCACCACAACAACAGCCAAGGGGTTCGTTTGATTCTGATAACAGTCAACAACATACGCTACAGACACAACAATCAAGGCCTTCTAATAATTTATACAATAGGCCATTACAGCAGCAGCAACACCAGCATCAACACCAACAACAGCAATTCCAACAACCAAGGCGTTCAAATGACTCATACCCTAAACAGCAGCAAATGTATAATGCAGGCTCTCCACAATATCCACCAATCGGTTCACCACCAGTCTCAAGACCAAATCAACAAAACTATCCTACTCAACCTACCAATTATCCCAACCAAGTACAAGGACAGCATCCAAAGGAACATATACCAGCGGCCAAGTATGATCAAGTTGTACCAAATGGGAATGATACTCAACAAGTTGCATATGAACCAACATCTTATCATCTACCTCAACCTCAACCTCAACCTCAATTTCAACCTCAACCTCAACCACAGCAGTTCAAAGCACCAAGAGGCCAGGCTTATCCACAGGCTCAAAATGTTCCACCGACACAGCATCGTCAACCTCAAACAGTTCCACAAAATTACATGAACCCAAATGACAATCGTTATAATCAACCAAGTTATAATAATGTGAACCATCCTAACAATGACGATGTTAATAGCACTTACATTGATGGTGCTAGAGGCAACATGCAAAATTTCCAAAATAATCACAACAGTACACAACAATACGGCAAGAATTTTGGTTACACTACTAACGGCAATAACAATTTCCAAAGTCCAAATATGGCAATGCTGCAACAACAGCAGCAACAACAGCAAAATCAACAATATGGTTATGCTTCTTACGTACATCCAATGGAAAGCAATAATATAAATATGCCAATGAATATGCCCATGAATAATAACAGTAACATTGCGATGAACAATAATATGATGATGGGTGGTGGTAATATGATGAATGGTAACAACGTACCACCACCATCCACGATCCCGATGGCTATGCCGCATACAGGCATGAAATTACATGGTAACCTCAATAACAAGAAACAAGAAAGGAAACAACTCCTAAATAACATACGTAGTGGTACTTTTGGTATATAGATGCAGTATATAATATATTGTATGTATTAAGTATCACTTTGTTTTCACTTTAAATTTTTTTTTCACATTTTCAAGTATTAAAACTGGAAGGTAGTAGTGAAGATGGCTGAGACGGAAGTAGATAAGAAGACTGATTCAGTTGAAATGGAAACGGGCCAACAGAGTGCAGTCAAGAATGCTAGAGTGTTGCCATGGGATAAAGTGGAACATGAGATCCCGATCAAGAGTTTCGGTGGCTATGAAATCAAATTGAATGGTTACATAAGACACGATATAAGAGAGCAACGTTTGCAAGAACAAATGAGACAACAGGAACTGCTCAAACAAGGACTAGAGGAAGAGAAGAAGGCCGCTGAAAAGCAAACTACGGATTCTTCCACCACTGCACCAGCAACAGCGGAAACAGCTGTCAAGTTAGAAACAACTGTTGAGGCGAAAGATACAGCAGAAACTGTTGCAAAAGAGCAAGAAAAGGGAAAGCAACAAGCCAATTAGGTTCAGACCCTGAAAGTACCAGAAAATAAAAGAGGAATATGTAGTATGCTAGGGTATGGAATGGTACTTCTGAACCTTCAATCTAAACCAGTTAGTTACGGCAGTACCAGTCATGTTTTTCTCTTTTGTAACCAAGGCATGTTATGGTAATATTTGTCTAAATAACACCCTGTGGTTTTCGCATATACTAAGCAAAAGTTACCTGTCTTTTTTGTATTTATTGCAGGGTTTTTTCGAATCACAAAGAAGTCTACGCTGTGTTTTTGTTTTTATTTTGTGACATCTTTTGTCAAATAGTGTCCAAAGTCCTGCAAACTATAAGAATGTTGCCAGTTAGTCTAGTGTGTTGTATCTTGAGTTGTTTGCTATTGAAGATTTGTATTGGTGCCCACCTTTATGAAGTTCCACCTTCAGATATTTATTTGAATCGTATCAACGATAACGCACTGCCTTCAAGAAATTATAGGAGATATTATAATTATAATTTCAAAAGTTGTGGTGATGAACCAGTACGTGGTGTTAATCTTGGTGGTTGGTTAGTATTGGAACCATATATTACACCATCAATTTTTGAAAAATTTAGAGTTAGTGGGGTGTGTGACGATGGTATACCTGTAGATGAATATCATCTTTGTTCCAATTTGGGTCCACATCAGGCGCATCAATTATTGATAAACCATTGGGAAACATTCTATACAGAAAATGATTTCACTAAGATTAAACAATTAGGGTTCAATCTAGTGAGAATTCCAGTGGGGTATTGGGCATTCAATAAGCTGGCTGATGATCCATATCTAACTGGATTACAAGAGATTTATTTAGATAAGGCCATTGAATGGTCTCGTAGACATGGATTGAAAGTTTGGATTGATATACATGGTGCAGCAGGTTCACAAAATGGGTTTGATAATTCAGGTTTAAGAGATCAAATAAATTTCTTGGATGAATCAAATATTAAAGTTACCGTGAAGGCAATTAAACATGTACTAAACAAATATTCTAAACCGGAATATTTGGATACTGTCATTGGTATTGAATTATTAAATGAACCACTGGGCCCATTTATTGATATTAATCTTTTCAAAAAGAAATATATCTTACCCTTGCATGATTATTTGAGAAATGAATTAAAGAATAAGAAACAAACGATTGTTATCCATGATGCATTCTTACCCAATGACGTTTGGAATGGATTCTTAGAGTTCCCACCATTTGAAGGTGTATTGATAGATCATCATCACTATCAAGTATTCTCTAATTCAGAATTACAAAGTAAATTTGATGAAAAATTGCAAACTGTGTGCCAGTGGGGTCAACAACATAAAACAGATACTCATTGGAATATAGTCGGTGAGTTTTCTGCAGCTTTAACAGACTGTACTAAATGGCTTAATGGTGTGGGAGTCGGGGCAAGAATGGATGGTTCATTTTGGAAAAATGGTCAAGAGTCACACTACATTGATACTTGTAAATTCAATGATGATATTTTGACTTGGTCAATGGACAGAAGACAGAAAACTAGACATTATATTGAGACACAATTTGATGTTTTTGAACAAACGGGCGGTTGGATCTTTTGGTGTTACAAGACAGAAAGAAGCATTGAATGGGATGCAAGTAAACTAGCTGCCTATGGTATGTTACCACAACCGTTGACAGACAGAAAATATTCAAAAGTCTGCAAATGATCTATAGTCCCTTGTTTAGCTTTACTCCTTTATATTATACATATAACAAAAATAGAAGCAGGGTCATACATACCTACTTATATATATAGTATGTACCTATCAGTACCTATCAGTACCCACCCAGAGGTACCTCTCTACAGTTTTGTGACTTAAAACGCGAATTTCAATATTTTCATGAAAAAATACTTTTGTCAAGAAACACGAAAATTCAAACTCATCATCACACACACAAATTTCGTCACCACTCTTACCACAAACCAGGACGCTATAGGAGGGGAATGTCGCAACTTGCTACGATAGATTTGACATTTGATGACTCAGACGTTGAAAACGGTACAGACAACCAGACAAGATTCGTTAGTGTAGATAAAGTTAGAGGAGATGATAATACCCGGAATCATGAACACTTGGAAGATTCATTAGTCATAACGAACACAAATTCTGCACCTACAGAGAGTAGGCATCATACTACCGGTGAATATGGTAGCCGTCTTCCTCGTGACAACGAAGAAGAAGAAGATAATGATGATGATGATGATGAACAAATGAATTTAAGTTTCACTAGTCACAGTAATAGAGATAAATTAGATAACTTAAAGACATTACAAGCTTTAAGAAAATCGATATCTTCAAACGAAAAGCACAAAGACGATAGGTCTGGTGAACAACCTAATAACAACAGATTACTCGATCTTCTGAAAAATACTTTAGATACTGAAAATTCCAGTAAGGAGAGTAGTGTATCCACCTCTATAGAGCTTCCCTTCCGAAGTAGACATTTTGGTGGAAAGCTCAAAGACGAACAACATGAACTGAATAATGTTGATTATGAATCAGACTTGGAGGAAGATGATGATGATTCGTCATTTGCTATTGACAGATTAACACAATCGATACTAAGTAAAACAAATAGTGTAGGTCAAATGATTAGCCCCATGAAAAGTGAACCAGATTATAAGGAAAATATTTCTGATCTTAAACCCAAACAGGAGATAATACCAGAGATACAAGATAAATTGAATAATAATGGAAATAAGCATGATCGAAAATTCAGTGCAATCAACTCAAATAAATCCTCAGTTAACGAAAACGATATCTTTGGGTCTTCAAAGGCAAATTCAAGGATAGCTAACTTTATTAAAAGCACATCACATAGTAATTCTAAAAATAAAATGAAACATTACTCGACTAGTTCTCATTCAATAACGCCTACACTAGGTAGTTCTGAATTAGATCAATTATCTCAATCTAGCATTAATGACAAAAAGATGGACATAAAACGTGAAAAGCAATCGGAAACGGTAGCAACCAGTTCTATTGAAGAACCAAGATCACTAATTACACTTAATCATGAACTATCCACAACTCCGGTTAAAGACCAAAACCCTGATAAAAAAAAAGTGAAAACTGAGAACAAGACCCCATCTCCCACCATTGTGAAAAAAGATGTTAAACCAGCGAAAAGATATGAAACTTTTGTGCTAGATAGTGACACAGAGGAATTTGTTATAGAAGTGGTAAGCTCTCCACTTAAAAGAGAAGCTGACACTACCAAAGAATCAATTCAATCCATTTCTTCTGATAAGAACGATGCTAAATTGCCTTTGGTTGATCATCAACATAAAAGGAAATTTAATGAAATTACTAAGAAAACTAACAATGACGAACATGATAGCAAGAGACAACGTAGTCAGTATATGTTAATGGACTCTAGTTCTCAAACGGCTCATGATGGTCCATCGATTGTTATTAATTCTGACAATGAAGAGACTGCTGATGAAATGGATATTGATCCAGTACAGGCAGAAAATATAAAGAAAACCAAAATTGATAATATCGTCAAACAAGCAGTAGAAAATTACAATAAAATTGAAAATGACTATAAGATAAAAGAAAGGCAACTTAGAAATGTTTGGGAAAGTCAAGAATCAAATAAAGAAATATTAAAACGAAAATTAACGAAAAGACAGGATGCTGTAAAGCAAGCTCTAACTAAATTAAGACTGATGAGAAATAAATCCATGTCGTCATTTAGAACTCAAAAATTACTAATTGAAGAAGCTGAAAACAATTTAAAGAAAGCTCAAGAACGCAAAGAAATAACAACGTCCAAATATGAAACTTTCCTAAGAAAATCTTTGGAAACAGAGAGAGATTTAGGTTCATTGATAATTGAAAAGAATGAAGTCTTAACACAAGCTAAAAATGAACTTTCTTTGAAACACAGAGATTCCAAAACAAATAACATAATAGAGAAAAGAAAAACAATTCTGGAAGAACAAGGTGTCCTAGATACAATGTTACGAAATGGTGATTTAACGCAAGAGTCTTATTCGACACTAAGTGCAGATATACAACAGCAATTAAATGCATTGAACGTTCAAAATAACAAAAACGATGGTGACCATCAAGTAATGAATCCTAATGATATTGTGAATACAAGAACAAGCTTAGAATCTGATTTTAGAATAAAACAGTACAATGATTCAATACTGAAAGCGAAACAATTATTAGATTCGAACTCTACTCGTAGTGTTGTTACAAAGACATTATTGAAGTCCCATCTGGATACTTTAAATGCATTTTATAGACAATTCTTGGAAACCTTCCCCTTCCCCGTGGGGAAATTGTTTGCTGTAAGAGATTCTGCAGAACTTTTGTACACTAATGGTATCAGGATACCAACTGTTTTTCAAATACTGGAAGATATTGGTATTGAATACAGAAATCCCGAAGTTCTTCCCGTTAGTCGAAGACAAGAGTATTTTAAAAGTTTAGATGTTGCTAAACAATTAGTGCTGAAATCAAATAGATCCAATGAAAATAAACAGATGATCATAACTTTAGTTAATAAACTTCATGAATTAAAGACATCTATTGATCTTGGTAGACCACCAACTCATGCTAAAATTTATGAAACAGGTGCAGATGTTTTAGAACTTATGAAACAAGGTCTTAAAATGAAAAAAGTTTTCAACGTGTTGGTCTCATACAGAGTTCCGTGTAATGAAGAGGACTTGCAACTCTTTTTCCAAAGATATTTATCACAACCATCAAATGTGTTTAATTCCTATAATAATCAAGGCAACCAGAAATGGTTGATTGATGGCGGCACGACGAGATCTGATCAATCATTCATGCAGTCTAGCAATCAAGATGACTTCAGTGACAACAGGCTGACTAACATACATGACGTCAATGATCAAAAGCAAATTCGTGAGTTATTGAATAGTGTTAAGCAAAGTGAAAATGCTATTGAAGGTGAAGCAATGACACCAGAAGAAATGACAGTTAATTTATTGAAACATCAAAAATTAGGTTTACAATGGCTACTAAATGTAGAAGAATCTAGTAAGAAAGGTGGTATCCTTGCAGATGATATGGGGTTGGGTAAGACTGTTCAAGCCATTGCCCTTATGTTAGCTAATAGGTCAATTGATCGTCTAAAGAAGACTAATTTAATCGTTGCTCCCGTTGCTGTTTTAAGAGTTTGGCAAGGTGAAATGCAAACAAAAATTAAAGAAGAAGCAAATTTCAAATCATTAATTTTTGGTTCCTCAAATTATAAAGCAAGTAAATGGAGTGAGTTTTCTCGTTATGATGCTGTTTTGGTGTCTTATCAAACTTTGGCCAATGAACTAAAGAGACATTGGCCAGAAAAGTTATCTGAAGATCGCAAACAATTACCTGCTATTGTGGATATAGAGGCAATGAATTCCTTAAAGAGGAAAAATGAATATTTTTCACCATTCTTCTGTGATGAATCTAAATTTTATCGTGTTATTCTAGATGAAGGTCAAAATATTAAAAATAAAAATACACAGGCTGCAAGAGCTTGTTGTACTCTTGATAGTAGGTACAGATGGATTTTATCTGGTACGCCAATTCAAAATAATATGAATGAACTATATTCCCTTATTAGATTTTTAAGAATATCACCATACCATAAGGAGCAAAGATTCAAGTTAGATATCGGTAATGCATTTAATGAAGGTAAAAAGGTCAATTATGATTCTCAAGATAGAATAAGGGCAATTAAGAAAGTTCAAATTTTGTTAAAAGCCATTATGTTACGTAGGACTAAAGATGCTAAGATTGATGGTGAACCTATCTTAGAATTACCCCCCAAGACTGTTGAAGTTGAAGAAGGACATTTAGTTGATGAAGAACTTGAATTCTATCAAGTTTTAGAAGCAAAGAATCAAAAATTGGCTCGTAGACTTTTAAATAGTAAGATTCGTGGTAATTATTCCAGTATGTTAACTTTACTATTAAGATTAAGACAAGCATGTTGCCATTCTGAACTGGTTGTTATTGGTGAGAAGAAAAAAGAGAACTCTCGTGTAGCCAATGGTAAAACGTTAGATTCATGGGTCACTTTATTGAAAAGAATCAAAAGGATGGGGGATAATGAGAGGACTAATGTTATTACAAGTATGGAAAGTATGATCTGTATATGGTGTTCAGAACAATTAGAGATTGAAAATACATGTGTCTTGACAGGTTGTGGACATTTAATTTGTGACTCGTGTATTGATCCATTCATTGAAGAGATGTCTAATGCTTCCACAGCTAGAATGGGACAAGAAGGTGAATATTACATCCCTTGCAAAGATTGTCAAGTGTTGACCTGTGAAAGGGAAATAGTCACGTATAAATTGTATGATCAAGTAGTGAACCTAAATTACGGTTTCACTCAAATTGAAAATGAATACAATAAAGAGGTAAGATTAACGAAAGAGAATCGTAACGATTATAAAGTTGATTTTAGCAAATTGAAACCATCCACCAAGATGGTACAATGTTTGAATATTATAAGGAAAGTGTTTCAAGAAAGTTTAACTGAAAAAATTATTATATTTTCACAATTTACATCATTTTTCGATCTTTTCCAACATTTTATCACTAAAGAATTGAATGTACCATATTTAAAATATACTGGTAATATGGATAGTAATCAAAGATCAGAAGTTATCAATGAATTTTATCATAATAGTCAACAAAGAATTTTATTAATTTCTATGAAAGCTGGTAATTCTGGGTTAACATTAACATGTGCGAATCATGTGGTTATTGTGGATCCCTTTTGGAATCCATTTGTTGAAGAGCAAGCACAAGATCGTTGTTATAGAATTAGTCAAACAAAGCAAGTTTTTGTTCATAAATTATTTGTTAAAAATTCTGTAGAGGATAGAATTGCGGAATTACAAGAAAGGAAAAGGGAGATGGTTGATGCAGCAATGAATTCTGGTAAGATTAATGAAATTAATAGAATAGGTGCTCGTGAGATGGGTTTCTTATTTGGTATCAATGGATTATAATTTTTTTTAATATTCTGATTTTATATCATGATTTTAGTAAATATATTTACGTACGTATGTATATATTTATTTATTTATTGCATTTTTTTATAGAGTATTCTAAGAAGCAATTGAAATGTTGTTTTAAGTTGTTGAGAAATACTGAAATGAATATATTATATTAAAGGATGACTATATCTATTATATATTATGAACGATTGGACAATTTCTTTGAACGAGTGAAAAGACACAGGGTGTGTATGCAAAGGTTTTTCTCTTAAATGTTATCACTTTCCAAGTTTTTGGCTTTTTTATTCACTTCTTTGATTTTTGCCAGTAATCCATCATATGGATCAACTAAGTTACAAAATTGATTAATTAAAAATTTGTTATCCGAGATAGTAGTTTGATTTTTTTCATGAAAATTAATTGGATTTATATTTGTTGTATCAATTGATTTAGCAATAAATTTCTGTTTATTTTCTTTAATTTCATTTGTTAAATTGAAAAGACTATCATTTAGGTCAATTAATTTATTCAATTTAATGTTATCATTTTTCAAACTGGGTAAATCTTGTTCATTCGGGTCATTACTGTTACTATTAGTATCCTCGATATTGGAACCAGATAAATGATTATCTAATTGATTATTTAAGTTTGTGTTTAAATTATTCAAAATATTGTTCAAATTGATTAAATTGAGATTCAATTTTTTGTTTTGTCTTAATTTAGATTTCCAATTAAGATATAATTGGTTATTTGCCATGTTGATATCTAAGATATCTACCAAGTCCTTGTTGATACCATTAATCAAGTTAATAAAGATGGAGATATCTAATTCATATAAGAGTTTATTCAAATTAATGGTATTTGAATGCAAAGTATCCTTATTTGATAAATTTGACAAGTCAAATTTTGCCTTTTTCAGAAGATTATTGTCAAAGATATAATTAAGAGTAAAATTCAAGGCGTTAATTGCAATAAATGAGTTTTTATTGAAGGGTAAATCCTTTGTAGAGATATTGAAATTATTTTCAATGCCTTTCTTCATAGAGTTATAAATATCATTATCAATTCTTCTTCTCTTGATATCTCTTTCTATATCATTTGCAATTTGTAAATTTTCAATGTGTGAAATTTCATTTAATTTCATGGAGTTGATAGAAGTTGGAGAGTCATGTGCATCGATTAGATCCCAGTCATTATCGTCGAAGATATTGTGTTGCAAGATTGGTGTTTTCTCTAGATTGTAATTTTCATTTATTAGTGGATTAAAATTTGAACTAAAACTGTTGTTGTTAGTAGTAATAGCAACATCATTATTACCGTTATTGATTTGTCTTAACGGTGTTCTAATTACCAGTACATTATCATCATCCACAGTTTTTCTCAAGTGAGACCCACGTTGTCTGTATAGTCTTCTTGCCTGTCTGTCCATTTCTCTTGTTGTTGTTCTTGTATTGTTCTTGTTGTTCTTGTTATGAAGATGAGCTTATTTTCTTTTTGTTTACATTTTGAAGAAATTAAAGATTCCTGCCCTAAAGTGTTGAACCCTACATTGAGTTAAAAAATCAGCCCTAGTCAAGTAAAAAAAATGCACGTGCATGGCACCTACATTACCCGCACTGGGGCCGGGTACCCTTTCAAGGGTGAAAAAGCAACAAAAAGTCCCTTAAAACCGTTAAAACACAGCCGCTGGAAAAAGAAACTCATAAAGCCGTTAAAATGCCCATCGAAATCCAAAACACAATGGAAATTGCCCACCATAAGAGAAATTTGTAGCCCCAATAAATAATTCATAATGGGGAAACTTTTGGTTCAATGGGAAATTCACCCAAGGTTTTCACCACAACGTTTCAACGTTTCTTCATTACTGTCATTTCTTAAACAGCGATTTAACTTTTTCTTCCTTTAAGCTCACTTTATCTTACTTTGTTTACTAAACTCAGAAGAGACTATATTATACTGTACATAGTGTCCACTACGTCTCAATAAGAATCGAACTACTCCTCTATTATTACTGGGTAATCTTCTCTCATCAGCTAACACAAACTCATCGTCTTACCCTTTTTTACCTCAATTTGGTCATTTAGAATGGACATATCGGATAAACAGCGAGCTTTTTTACACACTAGCAACAATAACAGTATTATCCATAATACCCAATTGGATAATTCTCAAAACACTGACACATATTTCGACTCTAATAATATTCATAATAATAATAGTAATACTAGTAATAATATTCCATATAATAACAATTCAAATTCTAGTATGACAACACCTATATCAACTAATTTCTCTAATTTACAGCCAGCAAATTATACACCTGATAGTTATAATAATAACACAAATAATAATAATAATAATAATAATAATAATAATAATAATAATAATAATAATAATAATAATAATAATAATATTCAAACAATGGATGACACTAATATTAGCATAACTGGTACCTTTAATAATAATAATATTAATAATAATAATAATAATAATAACAACAATAACCACAATAACTTGCAATCTACTCAACAAAATATTCCACTACCACCAAATTTTACTTTACAAAACTCTAATGAACCACCAAGAACTTTATGGATGGGTGACTTAGATCCAAATTTTGATGAATTGACTATTCAACAAATTTGGTTCAATTTAGGTTTAAATGTAATTGTGAAATTAATAAGAGCTAAAAAAAACTTATTAATACCTTGTAATAATAATACAAATAATAATAATAATACTGATAATAATAATATTAATACTAATAGTATTAATTTGAATAATAATTCAAATAATAATTCAAATAATAACTCTAATACTAATTCTCCACGTAATGATATCTTAATTCATGAAATTAATGGTATGTCTTTCATTGATCCAAATGTTACCACTTTACATCATGCAGGTTATTGTTTTGTAGAATTTCAAAGACAAGATTTGGCACAATTTGCCCTTTCTTTAAATAAGAAACCAATACCAAATTTTTTATCCACTTCCACAAATAAATGGACTAATTCAAATGGTCAAAGAACTTTTAGATTGAATTGGGCTTCGGGTGCCACTTTATCAAGTGTTATACCATTAACACCTGAATATTCTTTATTTGTAGGTGATTTATCACCAATGGTGACTGAAGCAAACTTGTTACAATTATTTCAAAAACGTTATAAATCAGTTAAAACTGTTAGAGTGATGACTGATCCAATTACTGGTGCTTCACGTTGTTTTGGGTTTATTAGATTCGGTAATGAATTGGAAAGATCAAATGCCTTAGTTGAAATGAATGGTATTTGGTTCCAAGGTAGATTATTAAGAGTAGCTTTAGCTACCCCAAGAAATAATAATATTTCCATGATTAGTGGTGGTGGTAACAGCACTACAAATACACCAAATAATAACAATATTGGTGCAAACAATTTCAATTTACTTAACAATAACATGAATAATAATAATAATAATAATAATAATTCATTTATGAATTCACCACAAAGTGATAAACTTACTATTATTTCTCCATCAACTTCACCATCAAGTACTTCATCTATGGTAACGCATAATTTTATCAATGCTCAAACAACTTCAACAAATTTTAATACTGCTACCAATAATGCTAATACTAATAATTACATCAGTACTAGTAATAATACAAACATTGCCAATTTGAACAACTCTTACTATACTTCTTCAAATTATCCACAATATACTAATAATAACAGTAATAATAATAATATTAATAGTTCAAATTTTATACCACAACAACAACAGCAACAACAACAGCAACAACATTTGACTCAACAATCATCTTTACCTACTTCAAATGATTTAAATAATACAACAGTTTTTGTTGGTGGATTAAATACTAATATTAATGAATTACAATTAAGAACTATTTTTCAACCATTTGGTAATATTTTAAATGTTAAGATACCAATTGGTAAAAATTGTGGATTCATTAAATTTGAAAATAAAATTGATGCTGAAGCTGCTATTCAAGGTATGCAAGGTTTTATCATTGACGATAATCCAATTAGACTCTCTTGGGGACGTACTCAACAAAATATTAATAGTAATAATAATAATAATAATAATAATAACTCGAATAGTAATAATACCAATTTATCAAATTATAGCACTGTAAATAAATTGAATAGCAGTAATATTATAAATAATTCGAATTATTCAAATTATGCAAATTATTCAAATTACTCAAATTATTCCAATTTGAACTATAATAACTTAAATTCAAATTTAAATACAAATCAACTTCAACAACATTCAAATCCATTGATAAATACTCATGCACATAATAATAATAATGGAAAATCATTAACACAAGATTTATCACCAAATTTAGTTATTCACTCAAATAATAATTTCTACTCACAAATTTTTCATTGAATGATTGAATAGCTTAATTATTATTTTCTTTTTTTTTTTTGGCTGTATTTTAGTTACTTTTTCTTTTATAATTAGAATTTTCCATTTATTTCTCTGTCATTCACTTTCGTTGTTTGTTTTCTCTGTTTTTTTGCTGGTTTTACTTATATTTGACAAAAATAAAAAAATATCTGAATTGAAATGAAATATGCATATTAAATTATCATTTCTTTTCCCATGCAAAATGTTTTCCTTTTCATTATACTTTTATTTTGTTTTTGTCGATTCATTTGCTTTCTGTTTCAAATTTCATTATATATTTAATTTCTTTTCCTGACTTGGTTTATTACATTGTGATTGCATTTTATTGCATTTTATTACATTTTTCAAACATTCTCATTTTTATATTATTTATATAGATATATATATATATTAATTTTACTTATTTCATTATGTAGCGTATATAATTATAAAAACAGTTATTAAGCGTTTTGTACTTCTGTTTTCCAGGTTGGTAAATTTTGGTGCTCTTAGTTTATTTGACAGTGATAGAATGAAGTTGTTTAGTGGTATTACCATAAAGGTAAAACAAAACTTAAAAAAAATGTAAGTTGAAAAATTGAAAAACACATTTTTGTTTATCGATTTTATCCAAGATTTTACAAAATAATATAAACTTAATTTTCAAATGTTATTCAAAATCAATTAGGAGATGTAAATTTAAATAATACAAGAGCAAACTAATTTATATTGCTGCCTTAAATAAGACTGTTAATTTTTTTAAATAAAAATTGGAGGGTTGGCCGAGTGGTCTAAGGCGGCAGACTTAAGATCTGTTGGACGGTGTCCGCGCGAGTTCGAACCTCGCATCCTTCATTAATTTTATTTTTTTTAACTTTTTTTAATTCCAATATTCTTTCAAAAATGTGTCAAATTTTTCAAAAATAGTAATGTGTGAAAAAACTGTGTGATTCATTTACATTTTCTATCACATGTGGAATATATTTTGATATAACTATTTATATGATGATACTAAACACATTATTCTCTAGTTGATTCTTCAATCTACCAAGTATGAGTAATTTATTAGTTGCCAATAAATTAAAGGACAAACCAGTACTAATAATTGGTGGTGGATTTATTGGATCTACTAGATTAATTAAATTATTACCCACTGGTTGTAAAATTACAGTAGTATCTGATAAGTTTCATGAAAAATTTATTAAATATAAGGATGAAGTAGTGGAATTGAGAGAAACGAAGTATGATTCTTCTGTATTAGAGAATAAAGCTGATGGTTGGTGGTATATGATACTTGTTTGTATAAGTAATGGACCCCTATCGCAAACTATATATGATGATGTAAAGAGTAAATTTGGTCCACAACAATTAATTAATATTGCTGATAAACCTGAATTATGTGATTTTTATTTTGGTTCTAATATCACCATTGGTAATTCTTTACAAATATTAGTTAGTTCCAATGGTCAAAGTCCAAGATTTACCAAGTTAATTGTGAATCAAATAAATGATTTGTTAGATCAAGATGCTATCAATGAGTCAGTGGTCAAATTAGGTGAATTGAGACAGAAAGTTAGAAATATAAGTAATCTGCAAATTGAGATGCAGGATTTAAGTATTGCTGATGATGGTAAGGTTGAAGAAGCGGATATGAAGAGAGATATTGAAAGATTAAGAGAACAGATCTTAGAGTATAGAATGTGGTGGGTCCGTGAAATCACGAATATATTTGGTATAGAACACTGCTCAAACATAAAGGTAGACTCCTTGTGCCAGTTGTACAAGGATATGTTACAGAATCACAAAAAGCAATTTGCAACCAAGGAGGAAATGATAAAGCTGTATAGCACTGCTGTATAAACTACTGTTTTATAGTGTATATAAAAAATGAAAATAAAAAAAAAAGAAAGTTATCACGTGGTACCTGCATTCACACGTGCCACGCACGTGAACACTCCACATCCACGTGCCCCAAATTACCCCGCGAAAAATCGTTCGTTTTTTCCCTTAATTTTTTTTATTCACGGAGGCCACAAAAAAAGACCGCAATTGCGGAAACGCCTCTATTTAAATAACGATTTGTTCAATAAAAGGACCCCAATTTTTGAGTATCCCAAATTGATCTGCCCGTGATTTTAGGCGCAATCTTTAACTCAGTGACAGTTTCCCCTTCTCTTTGTAGTTGAAACATTAAAGCAGATCATAATAATCATATCTGAAATATCCAACATAACAACACAACAGCACTATCTCAATGTCTGCAACTATAAATAATAGTGATACCAACAGTGAATCGACCACCACAAATGCCTCTGCTAATTCCAATAGTACAGCAGCTAATACAGCAAGCTCATTCAACAACAATACCAATAAACTTATAATACCCCAGATTGTGGATCAGATTTGGGAGAAAATTTCTATCATGGATTTAATTGAAACTAACAAATTGATCTTTATACCTGGTGATGTCTCCGTTGAAGAAGCCTTCAACACTTTAGTGAAAAATCATTTAAATTCTATACCAGTAGAAAATTTCCCCGGTGATATGAATTGTTTAACTTTTGATTATAATGATTTGAATTCTTATCTTCTATTAGTATTAAACAAGATCAACGTAAATAACACGAAGATTACACATGATTGTCAAAATGGTAAACCTGTCCCCGTGGGTGAAATTGTTAAATTAACACCAAAGAATCCCTTTTATAAGATACCTGAAACTGATAATTTAATTGATATTATGAAAATTTTAGGTTCTGGTTTACATCGTGTTGCCATTACAAATCCTGAAGTGACATTTGTTAAGGGGATCTTATCACAACGTCGTTTAGTTAAATTTCTTTGGGATAATGTCTCTAAATTTAAAACGTTAGAATATTTCAAGAATTATACTTTAAGAGATTTACAAATTGGTATTGTTAATCCAACAAATAGTAATACCACCAATAATCCTTCTAACAATAGTAATAATGGTAATAACTTCTTATCATCTACAATAAATGAAAATCCTCATATTAATAAACAATCACGTATTATTTCAATTAATGGAGATGAACCCTTGATTATGGCACTTTATAAGATGCATGTGGAAAGAATATCATCTATTGCGGTAGTGGATAATCAATATAATTTATTGGGTAATATTTCAGTGGCAGATGTTAAACATGTTACCAGAACTTCACAATATCCATTATTACATAAGACATGTAGACATTTCATTTCTATTATTTTAAATTCAAGAGGTTTAGAAACTGGTAAGGATTCATTCCCAATTTTCCATGTTTATCCAACATCCACTTTAAGTAGAACTTTAGCCAAATTAGTGGCCACAAAATCACATAGATTATGGATTGTGCAACCACCAGAATCCATTTTGTCACAACAAAATACTGGTAGTTCAATGGCATCATCATCTACCACGAATAATAATAATACTAATCCAACAAGTCCAACAAGTTCACTTAATTTCAGTATGAATAGCAGTAATTCAGAAGAATGTTCCATTACTACACCAAACCTTTTCGAAAAGGAGTATCGTTCAGGTAAACTAATTGGTGTTGTGTCACTAACAGATATTATATCATTTGTAGTGAGAATAACCACAAATGTCAATGAAGTAGATCCATTGGCTGCAAGAAGACAACGTGGTAGTATAGTATAGTATAGTATAGTACAATATAATAAATGTAGTAGTAATATAAATATTTAAAGATAATGTATAGTTCACTATAGCATAGTTTACTGATGATAGTTTACGCTAGTGTGTCGTATGAAACGATGATTTTAACGGAATTACAATATCAAAATATGCGGATTTTTAATGACGACAAGAAAAGAAGAACGGAGTTGTAAATACGAAAAATCAGAAATTTCAAAAAAAAAAAGAAACAACCGCCATTAAATTTG
The DNA here is from genome assembly GCA_003708445.3 of Grigorovia transvaalensis. Taxonomy (NCBI): domain Eukaryota; kingdom Fungi; phylum Ascomycota; class Saccharomycetes; order Saccharomycetales; family Saccharomycetaceae; genus Grigorovia; species Grigorovia transvaalensis. Next base: position 20,013 of record PPXN03000067.1, on the reverse strand, counting down.
AAATTTAATTGGTACATGGTAAACTGAACTAAGTTGATACTACAAGGCAATAGAGAATAATGAACCACAGCCTGAAGATCGATTCGTTGCTTGTCGAGAACGGCGACAACACGGCTGGTATCACACCAACCTCATCAGATAACGATACCAAGAAAGATAACACACCCAATGATATAGTTATCATCGCCGATAATAATGATACTGTGAGTGAAGTAGAGAGCAAAACGATATTGAATAAACCCAAAACTGTGGCTTTACCCTCACGACACGTTAAGGAAGATTCGGACACAAAGAAGACGGTTACTTTAAAGTCGAAGAATACGGGCAAGAGAGTAGCTAAACCACCGGATAAGAATAAGAACGTTAAATTGGCTATAAAGAGTAATTCTATCACTTTGCCAATTAATAGTAATACTACTACTCAGTCTTTAAACACCGACCGGTTAAGGACCAATTCAAGTGATGATTTGACAACTCTTAGCACTGCTAGTGCCACCAACACAAATATGATAAAGAAGACTACAACTACCACTACTAGTACTAATACTTCTGCTACTAAAACAGTAAAGGCTAAAACATCTAATTCTGCTGCAACTGCAAATAATAAGACAGGGTCTATCACAAAGAAGAAACCACAAAGGAGGAAACCAACAGCAATAAAGGCTAAGCAGGACACCATTTTGGGTAATAATAGCATACCGAATACTACTGGTTCAATTTCTGTAACAACAGATAATAATACTATACCGAACACCAATATCAGCACTGCAAAACTAATAAATAATAAATCGACAATAAGTAATGATTCAGAAAATAGCACTGACGCCAAACCAATTGCTGATAAGAAAAAATTATTAAAACCAAATGATATCAAACAACCATCCATAGTTGATACCACTCATAGAGAAAGTGATGATCATGAAGCTGACATCACTTTAGATAATGAATTGGACGTCAAGGAAAAGGGCAAGAATGATATAAATAACCAAACAATCATTTTAGATATACCATTATATTCTACTTTGAATAATGACTATTTGGACGAAAATGGTACTGTGGTGTTTAATGTTATGGAATTAGTTAATAAATCAAATGAACCCACAAATGAGGAGAAATTAAACAAGAGGAGAAATTTAGTATCCACCACCACTGCTATTAAGCATGAAGATGATACGGAGCAAGATAATAATACACCAAAGAAAAAGTCACACCCAATGAAGGGTAAATCACAAATTGGTAAATACGATTTTGAAGATCCATTTATAGATGATTCTGAATTACAATGGGAAGAACAAAGAGTCTCTACGAATGATGGGTTCTTTGTGTTTTTCGGTCCATTAATCGAGAAGGGACAACAATTAAGAATTGAAAAATTAAAGAAGAAAAGATGATTGAAAGATCTTATATTAGAGTTTATATATACATGGTATATTCTTTGGTATACTCTTTGGTGTTGGTTTTTTTTGTGTGGACCTGTGGCCCTACAACTTATCCAGTAAAGAATGTATAATCTTCCTTTCATGGACATTTGTCTTGGCATTTAAGATGAAATCCTTCAGTTGTTTCAATAGTGGTGGGGACCAAAATTGTTTAACATCAATGAAAAAATTTAAGAATGCGATAAGTAAATTTTCATTCACGAATTTTTCGTTATCATCTGTTATTTCCTCCATTGACTGTATTAAATCTTGTACAATTTCTTGCAAGGATAGCATTTGATTCATATTTAGTTCAAGATAATGAGTAACTTTTTTATCTTCATTCTTTAAGTCTAATTTATCAATTTTTTCAATTACATCGTGGATGTCTTTATCTTTATCGTCGTCTTTGTTGATAATTGTTGTAGTATTTTCTTTCATTATTAGATCTTTCAAAATCTTCAAGATTAATAATTTACCATTGACGTAGGGTAGATTTTTCAAATTATCCAAACCGAAATTGCAAATCAAATCAGTAGGTGAGAGACATAATATTCTTGTCAAAAGAGTAGAATCCATCATTAAGATATCCTTTGGTTTCCCCGCATTACAAATTCTTAATAAGAGACAACTTAAGAATGAATATAAAATAGTTTGCGACATCTCCTGCAAAATTTGTCTTAATGATGAACAAGTTTCTCTTGTGATGAATACCCACATAAAGAATTGTAGGGCACCTTCACCACTATTATTCACTGCACTCTTAGCAAATAATTGTGGTGTGACCAAATTTAAATATAGATATATTAAATCATCAAATTTAATATTATTTGCCTTTGATATGGGTAAAAATTTATGGTTGAAAAGGTAATACCAACTGCACAAAGTGACAATACCGTTATCATTCAAATCTAATGAATTTTTAAATTTCAAATTTTGTAATTGATAAGTCAATGATAATTTTAAAATATTTTTACTTATAACGATCTGTGCCTCTCTGGATGTTATCTCAGTGTCTGATGGTATACCCTTATAAATTTTTCTTGATCTTTCCACTGAATTAGTCAGTTCTTCCATCAAATCGATATCGAGTGATAACGCGGCATCATAAACGTTATTCTTTAAGGGTAAGATTTGTTCATAAAATTTTGCCTCTGCCAAGGGTAATTTACTCATCTTGTAGAAGAATTCGAATAATGATCTATCTAAAGTGTCTCTGAATCCTTCACCCGCTGCCGTAGTGATTAATCTTCTTAATAATTTTGCCTGTAATTTAATCTCTACATCGTTAATCTGTGATAATTGATCATCTGGTATATTGGTACCATCATCTAATTTTACAGTTGTGGGCGGTTCATTTGGTTCATAATTACGACACAGCAAGTAAGCACGACGTATCAAAGAGGAAGGATCTTGCATAAGGTAAGCATTCTTTATGATTACGGTTTCTAATGCGGCGACCAGAACACTTAAATATTTGGATGGGTATAAAGTATTTATTCTTTTCAAGCAATTGAATACCATTTCGTATAGTACATGAATCTTGATACCGATGAAGAAGTCACCTGGTTCTCTGTCCATGTAGAAGCTGGGTACATCGTCATGGTTCTCCCTGGCGACAATATCTGCGTACTGTTGGTAATCTTTTGTCTCTCTTTCCACAGAGAGTGCACTAATCAGTTCACAACCAGCCACTAGCAGTTTGCGTGGATCACCGTGCGTAGCCAGGATCATGAAACACTTCATCACCGGTAAGACGATGCGGTTGGCACGTAAAATCTCATAAGACTTGATGTTTTTGCCCTGTATGTACTTGAGCAGCTGTTGGGGCAGATCCCAACTGATCTGGAACACGACGTCGTGGTGTTCGTCCAGCAAGTCTGTGAAGTGTTCCAAGAATATCTGTGTCTCCTCCAGGGTGCCTGCCTTGTTTAGCTCTTCAGTGAACCATTCGACAGAGGACGCGAGTCCCAGCGCATCCGGTGCCTTCTGAGCAAACGCCTCCGACAGCTCTAGCAGCATCTCGTCCAGTGTAATCTCCATGGTGAGTTCGTAGCAGCAGCAGCAGTGGTATAAAGGAATAATGGGATAGTTTTGTTTTTATTCAAAAAATCTTTTTTGCCGCCATCGCAGAGGAGATAATGTCAGAGCTGAGGATAAGCAGCCTGGCAGGGTCGGAGACAGACTCCGCAGGGGGGGCGTCTGGGCTGGGCAGTTCCTCTCCAGAGGGAGGTCCAGCGGGAGGCTTAGTGGGAAGTCCAGAGAGGAGTCCAGTGGGAAGCCCTGAGAGGGTACCACAGCAGTTGGAGGACTTCACCAAGAGACTCTCACTGCTGGGGTTGCAATTGAAACCCACAGAGAACGGCCTGGACACACCAACAACCCCCACACAGCCGTCTACGACGGCTGCTTCCAAAAAAGTTATGATCAGGTTCCAGCCGATAGGGTCCATCCCCGCGGTGAAGCCTGCATTGTGCAACGTCTCCACTGACAACGCATTCTCCACCGTGGTGTTGTTCTTGCAACGCAAACTGGGCAGACAGTTTGTGTTCTGCTACATAAACAACTCGTTTGCCCCGACACCAGACCAAAATGTCGGAGACCTGTGGAACCAGTTCCATACCAACAACGAACTGATCGTAAACTACTGTGCCATAGTAGCATTCGGCTGACACCATATAAAACAATAATACTACACATATACATATATACACACATATACTACAAATAATATAGTTTATAACAATAAAGAACAAAATATATTCTTCCCCTCGCTCTACTTAGCAACGTCTTCTAACACCACCAACAAATCTGACGCATCCACATTCTCTCCACCGTCACAGTGAACTTCTTTCACTTGACCATCAATCTGGGCAGAAATGACCATTTCCATCTTCATTGCACTCAACACTGCGACAGCTTGACCCTTCTTGATCAATGAACCCTTGTGCACTTTCATCTCGACAATAACACCAGCCATGGGGGCACCAATTTGATATGGATCATGGTTGTCCGCCTTGGGTTTAGCAATAACATCCACTTTTTGTGACCTATCCACAGTTCTGATCTTTCTTGTCTCACCGTTCAATTCAAAATAAACTTCTCTGATCCCTGTATCCTTATCAAGATCACCCACTGCTTGTAACTTGATAATCAATGTCTTACCTTGCTCAATGACAACTTCAATCTCTTCACCAACAACTGCGGGGGCAAGGAAATTCTTTGTCGGTAACACTGATAAATCACCATATTGATCCTTGACTTTTTGGAAGTCTTCATAAACTTTGGGATACATATTATAAGATGCCACTGCACATTCATCACCTTCACCAAATCTATTATGAAGATCTTCACGAATCTTATCCAAATCAAATGGTAACAATTCTAAACCAGGACGTGTCTCTAATTTTCTTCTCTTATTCTTTAAGATATCTGTTCTTAATGGCTCGGGGAATCCACCATATGGTTTACCAATCAAACCTTCAAAGAAATCCATGACTGAATCAGGGAAATCTAATGAATTGGCTAATCTTTTCACATCATCAGAAGTTAATTTATTGGAAACCATAAACTGTGCTAAATCACCAACAACTTTAGAGGTGGGAGTAACTTTAACAATATCACCTAATAGGTGGTTTGCTTCTCTATAGGCTCTCTTTGTCTCTGCCCATTGTTCTCCTAACCCTAATTGTTGTGCTTGGAATAATAAATTAGTTAATTGACCGCCTGGAATTTCATGTTGATAAACTTCTGGATCGGGACCTTTCAAATCAGCACCAAAACATGAGTACAACAGTCTCATTTCTGCCCAATAGGCATCTAATTCACGAAGATTTCTTTCATTAACACCTGTATCCACAATACCATCCAAGGATGCTAATAATGCATTCACTGATGCTTGTGAAGTTAACCCAGACATTGAATTAATGGCAACATCAACAATATCTGCACCAGCAAACGCACATGCTGCATTGGATGCCACTGCTGTACCAGCAGAATCATGTGTATGGATATGAATTGGTAAATCTGGATATTTACTTCTTAATGATCCAATCAATAATTTAGCCGCTGCGGGCTTCAAAGTACCAGCCATATCTTTAATACCCAAGAAATGTGTACCCATGGCAACAATTTTCTCTGTAATATCCATATAATATTCTAAATTATATTTCTTACCAGGTTGTAACATATCACCGGAATAACAAATTGTAGCTTCCACCACACCACCAGCTTTCTTAACAGCATCCACACCAACTTGTAATTGTTCCAAATCATTTAATGCGTCGAAGACTCTAAATATATCAACACCATTCTCCTTGGCTTGTTTCACAAAATGATCAATTGCATTATCAGGTAATGAAGAATAAGCTACACCATTAGCACCACGTAATAACATTTGAAATGGAATATTGGGTACTAATTTTCTTAATTTTCTTAACCTTTCCCATGGATCCTCATGTAAAAATCTCATGGCTACATCAAATGTAGCACCACCCCAACATTCTAGGGCAAATGCACCTGCCCAAGCATGTGCAGTCGTAGGTGCAATTTGCACTAAATCATATGTTCTCACTCTAGTGGCCAACAGGGATTGATGTGCATCTCTCCAAGTAGTATCCATTAATAAAGTACCATTAAACTTTCTAACTTGTTGAGCAAATTCTTCTGGTCCCTTCTCTAATAAAACTTGTCTCCAACCAGATGGTGGTACAGTTTTATTAACATCAATGATTTTACCATCGGAATCAGTTATATGTGGGATATCAGGATTCTTATGTAATTTGGGTAATCCATTTTGACCCTTAATAGACGAACCATTAACCACTAAATCAGCTAAATAATGTAATAATTTTTGTGCTCTGTTTCTAGAATGAATCATTTGGAATAATTGTGGTGTATCATCGATGAATGTGGTCCAATATGAACCATCTATAAAGACAGGATGCATTAATAAAGTTAAAAGGAATGGGATATTTGTCTTAACACCTCTGATTCTAAATTCAATTAATGCTCTAATCATTTTACGACGTACAATTTCATAAGTGGAACCAGAACAAGAACATTTCACTAACATAGAATCATAATGTGGTGAAATAATGGCACCTGCATATGCATTACCACCATCTAATCTAACACCGTTACCACCAGCTGATCTATAAACTTCCAATCTACCAGTATCAGGTTGGAAATGCTTTGCAGGATCTTCAGTGGTAATACGACATTGAATGGCGAAACCTCTAGTGGTAATTTTATCTTGTAAAAGACCTAATTGTTCCAAAGTGGCGCCAGCAGCAATTTGAATTTGTGCTGCGACAATATCAATACCAGTAATTTCTTCAGTAATGGTATGTTCCACTTGAATTCTTGGATTAATTTCAATAAAATAATGTCTATTTTGATTGTCGACTAAAAATTCTGCTGTACCAGCATTTTGATAACCAGCTTCTTTAGCTAATTTCACCGCATCAGTTAAAATGGCATTTCTTACTGATGTGGGTAAAGTCTTTGCTGGTGCCACTTCTACGACTTTTTGATGTCTTCTTTGTACAGAACAATCTCTTTCAAAAAGATGCACGACGTTCCCATGATTATCAGCTAATAATTGAACTTCGATATGTTTTGGTTTATCCAAGAATCTTTCCACAAAACATGTACCGTTACCGAAAGCGGTGATGGCTTCAGATTTAGCTCTTTCGAAAGCATCAGCAATATCTTCACCTTCTCTGACCACTCTCATACCACGACCACCACCACCAAATGCAGCTTTAATAATTACTGGATACCCATATTTGGCAACAAAATCTTTTGCCTCTTGTGCAGTTTCAATGGGACCTGGTGTACCTGGCACTACGGGGACATTAGCCCTATTAGCTAAATTTCTAGCGGCAACTTTATCACCGACAGATTCAATAATTTCAGCAGTGGGACCCACCCAAGTGATACCAGCTTGGGCAACTTTCCTAGCAAATTCACTATTTTCTGAAAGGAACCCATAACCTGGGTGAATAAAATCTACACCATGTTTCTTGGCAATAGATATAATTTCATCAATGGCTAAATAGGCCCCCACTGGTGTGAATTGATTTGGTGTACCAATGGCATAAGATTCATCAGCTTTCAATCTATGTGTAGATAATTTATCCTCATGTGAATAAATTGCCACAGTGCGCATAGATAATTCGTGTGCAGTTCTAAAGATTCTAATTGGGATTTCACCACGATTGGCTACCAAGATCTTATTTCTTCCACCTAAGATACCATCATCTCTGTTGATACCGGAGACAGTCTTGGACATTTTCTTGTTGACCAAATATATATGATATAAGGGTGTTTAAAGGAAGCCGGCTGGATAATTGAATAGGTGTGAAATAGGTGGTATAAGCTAAGATTGCAATGGAAAAGATATATATAGAAATATATAAACACACACTTTTATTGTTTTTTTCCATTAATTTTCCCAGTAAGCAGGAAATGATTTCCCCTTTGGGTAACTCATCGCAAACTGCCTAAACGGTGCAGGCAATTAGTCATTTCGGAAATTTGCGATTTGCCGCGGTAGCGGTTTGCACCAATCAGATGTGACCCCGGTGCGGAAGATAAAGTCAGCTGAAAAACATCACGTGGAATAATAATTGGCATGTGACAGTCATGTGATATAGGGCTTGGCTAGTAGGGTTTATGGCAAAATATAGCTTTTCTCCGGTTCGAACCCGGGACTGAAAAATTCTCAAAAGGCATCGAAAAACAAAAACAACTTTTTTCTGGCGATCAGCAAATCATTTGCTATCAAACTATGCCCAAGTTTGAATTAGACATGTTTTAATTATAAGTTTATTGAATATAGTAGGTAGATAAATTCTCTTCTCGATATTTTGTTTTGCTTTTCTGCTGACTTAAAGTGAGAAATTAATGGAAAAGCTCAATAAATGGGTTGGTAATCCCGGAGTTAGACCTACTCTGCAACATAGGGCACCAAATTGGGATTACACTGATCGTTATATTGAAAACTTGCACATAAAGGAACGCATACCGAACAACGTTAGTTGTCCTGATGATGATGATGATGATGATGGGAATGAAAACTTGGATGCAATAGATTATAGTCAAAAGGAACTCGATGCCCTATCAATTGCTGATGTAGAATCTGTGGATTTGATTGAAGTCAATCTTCTAGATAATGGTACTTTACAATATGATACATCCTTCACCGGGTTACAGAAATCTTGGATGGATATTTCATTAGATAAATTAGTGGATTGGGCTGGTACTGAATTCATGTTTTATATAATGTGGATAATTTTAGCCATTTGGATTATCTTGGGTATAGTCTATGGTGCACCATTCAGTTGGCAAGTAATTATGCAAGATGGTCAGTCCATTCAAACGTATTTTTGGGATACTTTATTGACAAGGCAACAGTTACTAAGTACTCATATTAATAACTTACTGTGTGCACAATTCCAATCTAGATTGAAAACTTTCAAGAGATTTATGCTGGATGATGTGGAAACAAAATCATATAAACATAGACAATCTCTGGAAACGTTTGAATTCATTGATAGTAATTTACCCACTGAAAATTGGTACGATAAATTATGTAATTGGACCACCACTATACTGGGTTCAGTGGAATCGATGATTATTTATTGGTGTGGTATTATAATTTGGATCATTTGTGGTGTCATTCCTCAAGATGGTTCAAGATTTTCTGATAGTTGGCAAATGGAGATAAATACCGCTACAGCAGTTTGTCTATTGATCTTTTCTGTATCTTTACAAAATATAAGAGCTAGACATGATCATTTCATATCTAAATTTCTGTTAAAGATTACCAACATTGATTATCAGATTGATTCCATCTTAAGAGCTTATTATGATGATTTTACAACTGAAAATCCAATTGTCTCTATAAAGGCAATGGAAAGGACCAAAGGTGAAAAGGCAATCGATTGGTATGCTGATGTTATCGGGACTGGTATTGGTGTAGTTATAGCCATTATTGTGTTTGTAATTTGGATTATCATCGGTGAGCCCTTGAATTATAGTGATGATTGGTGGCTTATCATCGGTACTTATACTGGGTTAGTAGGATTCTTGGATGGATTCACCATCAGAGAAAATTATTTCAGGATCATCAAACATGAAGAGGAAAATTATAAATATTCCACAGCGCAAGAATTAGAATTATTCCAGTCATTAGGTATTCACTGTCCAGAAGAATATATGGGTCAAGAAATGGAGAATAAAAGTTTATCGTATAAGATATCTTCATTTGTTACTAAAGCTTGTTCCACACAATGGTCAGTATTAAGTTCAGTTATTATTATTATATTATTGGTTTGCATTGCATCAGGATTACGCTGGTCTACCACTGGTCAATTAATTGCTAATACTCCTACCATGATTATTGAACAGTTTTTCATGATTGTGCTATTACAAGCACATAATTTTGCTGATAAACAGAAAAGAATTGAAACTACTTCAATGTTTGCTCGTAGGCATTTACTTTTGGACTACGTTGAGAAAAGATATTTGAAATAGGATACAGATTATATTTCTGTGTGTCCTTTCTACGAATTTTATTTTGTTTTATTTTTTTCTTCCTTGTATTTAAATTGTATATTATATTGAAAAAACTTTTAACATCTTATACATTCTTCGTCCACAATCATCAATACATGATTTTGCTTGAGCCTTTTTTTTTATTTCCCGATTTTACAAAAACACCAATTAAGTCACTTTCCATGCTTCGATAGGTAACTTATTTAAAATATTTGCATTTCGCCTTAAGAAAGTCGCATACAATATTAAACCAAAGATACAACAAAACATATTAACAGTATAATATCCCTCATTTACTAAAGTCGCCGTACCGAATTTTTCATAAAGACATTCCTGTGGCGTACCCTTTAGATATTCGAAATAATCAGTTGAAATTTCACATTTATACACAGTTGTATTATTAATCAATGTCATAATGAAGAATTTGGGCCAAGTACCACCTAAATTACTCATTGTATTTAACAAAGTCATGTAAGTGCCGCCCAATATTGGATCTGCGATACGTGTATGGAAGGCAGAGATACCGACAAATTGAACTGTATTCATGAATGAACCGAGTAAATGTTGAATAACAACCAAAAGGAAATAACTTTTGGAAATGTTACCATCACTTGGGTAATGATGCAATACGAAACTACCCAACATTGCAGCAAGTAAACGACCTAAATAACCATAAAGCCATGGTGTCAATACACCTGCATCACCCACGATGATATTATTAATCAAATTAATCAAATTTTTCTTGGAACGTTTATTATTATTATTATCATGATCCTTTTCTCTGTATTCACGGGACATATCAGCATCATTACTCCATTTTGCTACGTAGTAACCGAAGATTATTTCAAATGGTACATCTAATAGCACTGCCACAGATAAATCTTCCCTTTGGAAGCCACGTTCCAGTAATTTCAAATTAGTTGCACTTTCATTACATTGGAATGCAATCTTAGCGACTAAATGTACGATAACTAGTGTTTGAACGGATTTTAATTTTAACATCTTCACGAAACAACTATAAATGTACCAAATATTATGATTTTCCACTTGTTCCTCCGGTGAAGCATCTATGAAGATGGTATCATCTTTCTTTAAAGGTAGTTGATTTTTCTTCCTCTCTAGGATCGGTTGTTCCTTGGTGAAGTAAATTAAATAGATAGTTAAAATGATATAAATGATACCAGCAAATTTCATGTACCCACCTAAACTAACCCAACCATGAATTTCTGGTTTGGATCTGAAATATTTATTTATGAATTCGTTTGAGTTTAAAGATAAGAAAACAGTGAATGATAAGAAATACCCCATATTTAGCCCGACAGTTTGAGCCGTGGAGGCATAAGACAAAGATTGTTTGGACAAAATAGTCAATGCCCAACCGTCCACGGCAATATCTTGCGTAGCACAAAGGAAGACTAATAGACCGAAACAATACACCAAAGATTTAATATTCACTTGATTCATGGACAACGGATCGTTTGTGATTCCATGATAGGCATTATCTACACCTTGGAACAGTATGTCCTTAGAGATCAACATACCCAAGATGAATAGGATCACACCACTAACCAATTGCACGGGTATGATCCAAGTTCTTCTTCTACCGATCTTTTTAATATAGAAAGAGTCCACTATTGGTGACCACCAAATCTTCAAAGAGTAAGGGTACGTTGCCATTGAGAATATACCTAAGGAAGTGAATGACGTGTATTTGGCCATTGATTTCAGTAAGAACGGTACAGTACCGAAAGCGAGACCTACAGGTATACCCTGAACAAAATATAGAGCCACCAGAAGGTAGAATTGGGGCAAGTCCGCATCAGCAATCGCCATGTGAGACATTGTGGAGTTGCTACGAGGGTGGCAGGGGTGGTGTGGGGTGGGTGCGAGTGCAGAAGAGTGTGAGTGTTGTGTGGAGAAGTAGAAGTGGCAGCAGAACGCACAGCAGCTTTGAATGATTTTCAAAACGAAATTTCGAGGTTGGCAAATCGGAGACGTCAAAAGGCAGAAACACACAGAAAGGGCAGTAGGAAACGAAGACGCTTGTTGGGAGGGCAGAGCGAGTGAGTAGTACGAGGTAAGTAAAGGTTGCTTATATAGAGAAAGGGGAGGCGGGGTGAGTTGGGGCAGGATGGCAGGTGTCTATTCTAGACCCAGGGTGTTCTTCACCGCTTTCACGATCGTTGGAGCGTCTGGGAAGGCGAAATCCTCGAGTTCCTTGGCGTATGGAGTGGGCACCTCGGCACCTGTGACTCTGTTGACAGGTGCGTCCAAGTAGTCGAATCCCTCAGACTCCATGAGTTGTGCTACGATCTCGGATCCGACTCCGAACCCTGGGAAAGTGGATTCCACGGTGATCAAGTGGTTTGTCTTCTTTACAGATTGCGTGATTGTGTCCATGTCCAAAGGTCTGATCGATCTTAGGTTGATCACCTCGGCAGAAACGTTATTCTGTTCTTGTAAGATCTTGGCTGCCTCTAGGGCAAATTCCACATTTCTGGAATATGTGACAATAGTGACATCTTTACCACTTCTTTCCACTTTGGCCTTGTATGGTAAGATAAAATCTGGTGACATAGCTTCATCAGAGACCTCAAACGTCTCACCGTATAGCAATTCATTCTCCAAGAACACAACAGGGTTTGGATCTCTGATGGCGGCCTTCAATAAACCTCTTGCATCCTCAGCAGAATATGGTACCAAGACTTTTAAACCTGGTATGGAACCATACCAAGCTGAGAAATCTTGTGAATGTTGTGCCGCAACCCCGACCGCGGCACCATTGGGACCTCTGAAAACCATTTGACATTTCTGTGTACCACCAGACATATAATGTGTCTTAGCGGCAGAATTAATAACATGATCAATGGCTTGCATAGAGAAATTGAACGACATAAACTCCACAATTGGTTTCAAACCTTTCAAAGCAGCACCTACCGCTAACCCAGTGAAACCGTATTCGGTAATCGGAGTGTCCACTACACGTCTTTCACCAAATCTGTCCAAGAGACCCTTGGTGACTTTATAAGCACCATTGTATTGTGCCACTTCTTCACCGATTATAAACACGTCGTCGTCACGGTCCAGTTCTTCAGCTAGTGCGGAATTCAACGCATCTCTAACGGTCATGCTCTTGGTAGAGGCCAATCTTACATGGTGTAATCTGGCAGATCTGAGTGTGTTTGTAGCTCTCTTGTTGTAATGAAATAAAGGTTGTGTGGAGTAGACACGAGGACAATGTGTCCAGGGACGTACAGTGAGTGTCTTAAGCATTGGTAATGTTGAATCTTTGGAAGTTCTCCTTTGTGGTTTGTGATCCTTTTGTTGTTTCCCCGCACTGTGGATTTTGTTCTGCTCCCTAGCGGACTTGCAAACCCGGACCTGGATGGTCACGTGGTCGGTATTAGGGTTAGGGTTAGACGTATTACATATATGTGCAGATATATATAATACCCTACGTACATGTGGTATACCTAGACGTATATGCATGAGCCATGGAAGTATCATAACTTGCTGTCTCTATGAGAGAATTTTTCAGCAATGATACGTCTTTGTATCTTACCCGTAGCTGTCTTGGGCAATGCATCCACAAAGAATATCTTAACTGGGATCTTGAATTTACTCAACTTGTCACATAAAAATTGTTTCATTTCATCATATTGCATCCTTTCATTCTCTTTCAACACCACCGCTGCATGCACCACTTGACCATACAACTTATCATTAACACCAAATGACACAGCCTCTGATACTTTGGGGTGCGATAACATGACACTATCTATTTCAATAGGTGAGATTTTTTCACCACCTCTATTAATCAATTCTTTGATTCTACCAGTAAGTGTTAAGGACCCTTGTGAATCGAAAAACCCTTGATCACCGGTTCTAAAATAATTTAATCTCTTGGTGAAATTTTCCTTGTTGGCCTTGTCATTATTCATATAGCCCAAGGTGACATTCTCACCACGAATACAAACTTCTCCAATTTGATTTGCACTTAGGATATTGTCATTTTCATCCATAATAACCACCTCTACACCTTGTGGTTGACCTACAGTACCTGGTTTGCGTACACCTGGTGGTAAATTATTCGATGTCATTTGATGTGAAGCTTCTGTCATGGCATATGCTTCAATGACAGGTGTTTGAAATTCTTTCTCCAATTCATGGAATGTGGTGGGGGCCAACGATGATGAACAAGATCTAATAAATCTAATATGTGGGAATGGGGTTGGTTTGGGTTGATTCAACATGATCATACTGATTGTGGGGACACAACTAAACCAATTACAGCCATATTTAATAAATTGATCCCAAAAAAATTTAGGTGAAAACCTAGATGGTATCACAACAGAACCTTGTGTTTGGAAAGTGGATAGTAGGACCCCAATTAGACCATGCACATGGAAAAGTGGCATAACAATATATGATCTATCTAAGTCATTTAGCTTATAAGTTTGTGAAATATTTTTCATACTACGAACGATATTCAAATGTAGTAAAGGCACCGCCTTGGGTAATGAAGTGGTACCACTTGTGTGTAAGATCATGGCCACATCACTAGAACGAGCAAATCCGGGGAAATGAGTAAGATCGTTATTGATAAATTTAGGTCTTTCCACACTAGTATAAACTCGTGTGTGATAATTATCTGATGATGAATAAATATCATATTCTACCCTAAACCTATCTGGATTGAAGAAAAGTTCAACGATGAAACATTTAAATTGTAGTGCAGATTTGACAATTTCACTGGATTCACCTTGTGTGACAGTACCTCTTGGTACAACGATAACATTTGTCTTCAAATCATTAAGATAGAAATTGAATTCTTTCTCCTTGTATTTAGGATTCAATGGTGCACAAATCTTGGAGTCCATTGTAGTACCCAAGAATGCCACTACAAATTCTAACGAGTTAACCATTGATGTGGCAACCACAGATTGTCTGTTCACTATATCATATAGGGGTGACCGGGTGTCATTGAACATTGTTTGATAATGTCCGACCATATGGGACAGTTCGCGGTATGAAACCTGTATGTCAGTCTCTGGTACAATCACAGCAACATTGTCCGATACTTGGAAAGTTTCGTTGAAACTAGCCACTTGCCTTGCAGTATTCATCTTCCCTCTGTGTTATTAGCAGAATACTATAGGAATGAAAGATGAAAAATCTCGCTTTTTTCTCTGTTCGTCCCATCCCGAAAAGAAAGTGTCCTTTCAGTCCAGGCTCGACTCGTGAACGTCTCCGTCAAACGCCTCGTCCCGCGCAGAAGGACCCCCGCCTGGAGTCCCCTCTGCAGTCTCGTAGGGCACAGGCGGGAGCGTGAAGGGAACCAAGACAGTGTCGTAACGAACCTCTCTGGCAGCCACGTTGTGGAAGCTCTCACATTCCCCATTGAACATTACTACCCCCACTTCGTAATTACGTGGTGCTCTATGCGATGTACCCCACGCACTCACACTCAAATTGGCAGAAGTGTAACAACACCACTGGAAATCGCTGAAATTTGGGTCCATCGAGGCAATATAAAATTTGGAATGACAGGGCGTCAACCCACGAGAAGTAGCCACCTTGGTAGGATCTTGTTTGTAAAAACATTTTAGTTCGTCTCTCAGAGCTTGGTAATGATCTTGTCTCCTATGATAGTGGAAATGGAACCAACCTCTTGCTGCTGGGTACAATTTGATCTCCTGTAACGTGGGGAACAAGATATATGGTTTTACATTCTTTCTCTTGAATAAATCCTTTATTTGAGCTTTGGTCGGGTACTTTTTGGATTTCTCAACCTCATGCATTTCAGCACCTAGTTCTAACCAAGATGGGATCATTACATTGGTGAAAAGATTCACAACGTTGGTTTGCGATAACGACGTACCCATCGATGAAGTTTGACAAAGAAAATGTAAAGGTTTCCCCACATTTTCATCATTATCAGTGTATTGAAGAGCGCAATGACTTTTTAATATACTGTTCAATAAGGGCAAACCTGATACGACGTTTTTCCTTGGTGTAGAGAATACAAATTCAACAGACGATAGTGATTGGAAATTGACAGTTTGTAAATCTTTGATGATCAACTTGTCAATGGTATCGATATGATACGATTTCAAGTACCTAATTAGATTGGTCTCAAATGACGTTTCCCCACTTTTATGCCTATGGCGGTATCGCGGTAATCTTTCACTGGACCAACACACTTGTTGTGGTAAATTGGTCTCATTGTAAGTGAAATTGTTTGAGGGTATGAAGATACGGCATGTTTCATCCTGGTAGAAATTGATAATCATCTTGCTGTGATGTGCAGTGTAATGAGGCATGGGAAATGTAGTCATTTGACATTTATCCAATTGGAAGGCATATTGCAATCTGGATAATGGTGTAATGGTACCTTCCTGTGCCACCATAACAATCTTCTGTACATTGCGATGGAATTGCTCCAAGATAAAATCAAGTTGGAACTGATAACTGAACAGGATGCTCTTTACAATCTTGTCATCACCCAATATATCAGAGATGGTAACAAAATGTGGCGAGCCTTTTGTATCTCTATCGTACAAATCAGATCGAATCATTTTGAAATAACCATGTTCCAAACTTTCAGTATCGCTATCCTCGGATATGTCCGTGGAGCTAGTTTCATCCTGTGTCAAATCAACAACAACCTCTTGTTGAGGTTCCCTAATTTCACCTCTTTCCCCCGTTTCTTCACCGTCTGGCACCGTTTCTGGACCCTGAAACCGTCCTGTCTCTTCCTTGTAGCTTTGGTTTCCCCATCGAGCCCTCACAGCACTGTGTGCATCCAACGGCGGCCCCATGAATGGTTCACTAATGGTCCTCTTTCCAACCTCATCGCATTGAAAACAAAAAAAATAAAAATTTCAAATTTTTAAACCAAAACAAAACTAAAACGAAGTTTCACTTTCAACTCCAAAGGACCAGCACTTCTTCTTGGTTTAAACACTTTGTGGACCCGTTTACAATTGATCTGCTTGTTCCAACAAACCCGCTTTACTGTTTCCATTAGCGTTCTGCCTGTGTTGACCCGCCCCGTTCGCAACCCCCCTTTACCTTTATCACGGCTATACTCCGACTTGAGGGGATCTTTGTCCACTCTTTCCTGTAAATCATACTAGAGTAAGACACATTTCAATACTTGTTTGCAATATTCACTTAGAGTAGTGTAGGAATGAGTGCAAATTTGGCTAATTTGGGTGGTAATATTTTGGAAAAAGCTGCATTGGATAAAAATTCTTCAAGAAATGATAGTTTGATTCCAGATACAGGTAAGAAAATTGATAATAAATATGAAGAGGATGATATGATTACTCAGTACCCTGTGGAGATGTTGCACACTTTTGATAATTATGATTTGGAGGAATCGATGAAAATGACAGATAATAAAGTAGACGATAAGAAAAACAAGACTACATTTAACAGTAATACCAAGATGGTGGAAAGTAGAGATGAATGTGACGAGGATACTTTAAACTCTAATTCACAACCGCAAACAAAGGATAGTACAAGTAGTAAATATATCACCACATCAATCAAATCTCCAACTACTAATAGTAGCGATAATAGTAATAATGATGACAATTCACGTTTCAAGAAATATGACTGGAATCAACTACCAATTCATGGTAATTCTTGTCTTATAAAGACTTCCAAATACAATATCATCAATATCGAAATAGATAATCAAATAAAACAATTTAAATATAACCCTAAGATTAATACAAATTTAACATTAATGAACATTTTCTATACTTTCAATAAGGAAACTGAATCAGTAGATGCCTTATTGAACTCCAAAGAAAGACTGAAACAATTCGCCAAATTACTTATTGAAGCACTAAATATCGCTTCACATCAGTCAACAAATTCCACCAAAACCTTATTAAATATGAGTATCCCACCAGGTAGATCATCCATTCTTTCTACTTACTCTAAGGAGGCAAGTGACTTTCTGTCATCTGATTTTTCAGAAACTGGCACTATAATACATTTATGGTATTTACAATTAACCAAATTCCTACTACAGAAGGATTCACTTTTCTTCTCCAATGATGCATTACAAAATATTTTAAAGAAAAAGTATAACTTTGATGATTGTTTCAAGGTAAACAATAACAACAAAAATACAAACTCATTAACTGCTGGTCAGAATAATGATTTGAATTTGAATCTAAACGATTTGAAAAATACCAATAATTCTAAAAATGATTCACGAAATGACAGTAATAATAATTTCAATAATTTTAATAATTCTGTTAACATTTTGAATGACGTAGACGTATTGGTCATTAGACCTTCATTTGCATCACTGGTAAGTTGGCAATTAGCCACAGATGAACCAACTCTAAATTTTATCGATTTTCAATTAAATCCAGCACCTTTAGATACTTTAATGAAGGAATCAAAACCAGATATCATGGTAGATAGATTAGGTAGAGTGGTGAAAGAATTATCATCACTTTCCACAGTGTGTAACGAAGATGAATTACAAGAATTAGATAATAGTAATATCAATCAATATTTATTAGATTGTATGGGTAGACCCATTACTCCACTAAAACTTGAAAATAGTGACAATTTTGAAGCTTCAAAGGATCCATCAGTAGAAATTATGAAACCAGATATCAATATTACAAGTACAACTGATAATAGTGGTACTAATAATAATAACGATGATGACGGTTCAGTAAAATATAGTAATGAAAATAATGAACATGTACCACCTTTCTTGTCAGATGATAAAGATAGTAAGAAAAAAACATCTAATAAGAAATCAAGTATTATGAAATTTTTCAGAAGGAAACATCCATCAAATAATTCTTGGACAAATTTATCACAATCATATAAGAAACCCATTGTCGATAATATTACACCATTAAGTAATATTGGTAGTACTGGTAGCTCTGGTAGTACAAGTACTGGAAGTGTTCTTTCATCTGGTAAAACTTCCAATAGATCAAGTGCATCACCAATCCTAAGTAAGAAAAATCAAACTTCCAGAACCTTGTTAAATGAAAATTTAACCAGTTACGATAATAGTTTCTTAGAAGATTATTTCGTTAATGAATTAAATAATTTGAAAACTATATCCATGACGACACAATATTATCTACCTAATCAGACTGGTATACCACAATCTCAAGAAATGGTTAATAGTAATAGTGTTGCCAGTAATGATTCATTTTCATCCAACGAAAATAATTTTATTGCAAACAACCATACCACAAGTAGCAAGAATAGTGATGCCAATTCAAATAATTATAATAGAGAATATATTCGTTTAAAATTACCATTTAAGGACAACTCGATACCAGTTATTTATAGTCCCTGGGTTTGGGGTCATTTAAATAGAAGAAGATGGAATTCTATGGCAAAAGAAATGTTTAGGATATTGAAACCAGAAGGTTATATCTTGGCATTCCAAAATGATTTAATACCAAGTAATTACAGTGTAGAACCAGATAAAATTTTCCCCACTACGATGACTACGAACGCGTTGTACAATTCTGTCATTATGGACGTTATTAATCAAAAATTTTATATTCATCCGACAAAGCATTTACCCAATATTTTCAAGCAACATGGTTTCACTAATATTAAATCATCGACATTGACGTTAAAATTAGGTGATTTGAAAACAGAAATGGGTTGTTTAAATCAATTTGTGGCATTAATGGATTTAAATTTTGTGTTTCGGCATGGGTTCTCAAATGAAGATGATGGGGATGGTGATAATAATAGTACTAATGTAGGTGATATTTTACAAAATTATATTGATGAACATTGGGGGAATATTGATGATAGTTCAGGGACAACAAGAATCGTTTATATAGTGGCACAAAAACCTAAAAAAAAATGAAATGTCTATAAAAATATAGCTACGTAATAATAATCTATACTTATAAAATATATAAATTACCGTTATAAAATGTTTAGTAACCAAAGAACAAGTAAATTAAAAAAAACACCATATATACATATATATATATATATATATATATATATATATATA
>PPXN03000066.1:0-63818 GCA_003708445.3 Grigorovia transvaalensis | reverse complement strand
TCTATTTCGTTCACTAACCAATTAAATAATATCAACTGGCCATAATAAAAATCATCTAAATTATCCAGGTGAACTCATATCACTTTATTTTTAACTTCACATGTTCACTAATATTTACCTAAATATTCACCGTTCGTAACAATTTACAACGGTCAGCGCCGTGGCGCAGTGGAAGCGCGCAGGGCTCATAACCCTGATGTCCTCGGATCGAAACCGAGCGGCGCTAAAAAACCATAGGAGATTAATTTCTCTTTCTTTTTTATTAATGTTTTTTTGGTAGTTGAAACGAAATTGGTTTGTGTTGCCCCTTAAGTATTCAGTGCAGATTTTTGTGTAACACTAGAACAAAACGTGTCTTTGTTCATAGGGTATGGAGCATAAGTACTGTCAATGTTACAAACTTGATTCGATAATTTCTTTAAATGAAAAACAAAACGAAATCAAAAAAAGTGAATTTGTAAAACCGAGAATTCAAATTCGAAAATAACAGATGGAGAAATCCCAACTGAAGCAATAAAAGTTATATGTATAATATGACGGTTAAAGATAACAAAATTGACACTTTGATTGCTCAAGAAACTGAAATAATACGATCCATGCAAGAAGAAGAAGCAAATAATCTACTTACTATTGAGACAAAACCAGAACTTTTGGAAATTGAAAAGCTAGATGATGAAGATATTGATGATAAATTTATATCAGAGGAACATAAATCAAAAAGTAGTAATATAATATCGAGTATAATAGATATAAATGAAGTAGTACCACCTGAGAATTTTAGTCATGTTATTGGTCAAATTTATAGAAGCAGTTTCCCCGGTTTAGAAAATTTTAAATTTTTATCGGATAGACTAAAATTGAAATCGATACTAGTATTGATTCCAGAAGAATACCCACCAGAAAATATTGAACAATTAAAGAAAAATAATATTAAATTATTTCAAGTGGGGATGAGTGGTAATAAAGAACCATTTGTTAATTTACCCACTGATCTATTAACTAAAGCATTAGAAGTTGTCTTAAACCCTGATAATCAACCCATTTTGATCCACTGTAATAGAGGTAAGCATAGAACTGGGTGTTTAGTGGGGTGCATTAGAAGATTACAGAATTGGTCATTAACTATGATTTTTGATGAATATAGACGATTTGCATTTCCTAAGGCAAGAGCATTAGATCAACAATTTATCGAAATGTATGATGATAGATTAATTAAAAAAATTGCAATGAAAAATAATTGGTTACCAATTGAATGGTAGGAAAAAAAAAACAGGAGAATAAACAACCTTTTACTAAATCTATATGATGCACTACGTAAATAAACTTTCCATGGGGGGTCTATGATTTTTTTGGAAGTCCTTTTCTAATTTTTTCGTTAATTCAGTTAAATTAAATTCCGGTTTTCTATGTTTCACTGGATTATGTGTCAGATCATACCATTTATTAATACAAAATGCGTTATTATCCTCAGTTTCTCTTTTTATTTTCGTGGGACAATCACAACGACAACCAGTACCATATGCATAAACGCTATCATATTTTATACCGGATCTTTCTAACCATTCTCTATCATTCATATTATTTTCTTTCCCACTATATGATCTTTTATATGGTAATTGATTTGGATGATTTTTTGGACAATGTTGTAAGGTGTCATGTTTGTAACCAATATCTCTAAAATAATGGACATCATAGATATCTAGTATCATACTTAAACCTAGGGAATGCACAGGAGCATCCCCCCATCTTTCTTTCCAAAACCCACCTTGATCTTCTAAATAATTGAAAAAATTATCATAAATGGGGTCTTGATATATAGATAATTTTGCAATTTCAAAGTTGGACCAAAAATGACATAAATTATATTCTAAATTATTAAATTTATCTTCAATTATTGGCTTTTTAGATTTAGCCTTTTCAATAATTTTTTTCAAACCATCATCATTATATTGATAACCTTCTCTTAGGAATGAATCAATTTCAATCTTATCTAAAACTTTGCCAGGGGCTTCAAAATCATAATTGATAAAATCATTTAAATAATTACTACTTGTATCCACTCTATTTAAAGAATTTTTATCATCATAGTTATCTAAATCAATAACATTATAATCATTGGTGAAAACATTCCATAATGATCCTAAAGTAATATTTGAATTTAACTTTAAATAACTTAATGTGGTCCTAAATAAGTTAGGTATAGTGGAATATAATTCAGGTATCATTATAGTAAATGCATAAGTTTTATTAGATTTATTCATTTCGAAAAATGGATCGTATGTAATATCACAGAAGAAATTAACTGATGGTTCAATTCTCCAATACCAATCAAAATTGGTTAAAATTTTATTTTTATAAAATTTACCAGAATAAAAATGACACATCTTATGATATGATAACATATCGCCATACAGGACACCACGATCACCTTGTGAAATAAGATTTGATCTTATTGTATCATTCCAATGGGATTCATTTTTAAAATTCCAATCCATCGGATCAATAGTATCGAACCAAATTTCAGAATCAGTTAAATTTTGGATAGTTTCCATAAATACAGTGGTGAATGGTTCATCATTTAAGAAAACGTATGGATAATTAAACCATTGATTGAAATGATTTTCAATTGATTTAATTGTGCTAATGACATCATCTAGTTCACCATTTCTTGCTAACATAAGAAATGTAGCATTTTGTTTCATATAGTTATCATCATTTAAATATAATTGTGTATCTATACACCCGTTGGTAAAAGTTTTATCAATTTTGGTATTTGTATCCTGGTATGAATTTAATGCACCTAAATTAATTTCTGGTTTGGATGTTAAGATGATTGTGGGTACAGTGATCAAAAAAGTTAAAAAAATGATTAGAGTGATTGGACTAAAACTTTCAAAAAAAAATTCAATTAAGTTTAATGGAAGTAAGAGGTACCTGTTGGGTAACATGCTATGTTAATGACTGAAAAATGAAGTTAAAATCAAAGAAAATGGAATGACTATCAAATGAATGAATAAAGGACAAATGAATATGTATACAGATGTAAGTACGGAGAAAATTTGCTGATTTAAAAGAGGAAGAGACAAAAAAACAATGAAGAAAAATGGAAGCAAAGTCCTTTAACTGAAAAAGGTAAATGTATAGAAAAAGCAATTATGTGGAAGGTTTTGACGTTTGAGATTAAATTTTCCAAAGGAACCAAAAGAAACTTTGAAAAAGAAAAGAAAAAAATAAATTTGAAAAAAAAATTAGAATGAGAAAAGAAATGTTAAATCTCATCTCAAAGAAAAGGACAAATGGTTTGGCAAATACTTATAGATGATCCCGTGAGAGTTAAACCAATAAAGACAAGGTTAGAGCAAGAGAATTCCTTTATCAAGCCAATTGGAAATACTGTTATCGATGATGTGAATTATAAGATAATTAAGACAAATATTGCTGATTTAGAATTTCTGAGGCAAATAATACCTAGTGAGACCAAATTTGAAGAATATGATATAGTTACAGAGCAGATAAATCAATTTGATTTGAATTCTATTGTGAAACAAAAATTGATTGCCATGGGTAAGTCCAATGAAGTGATAATGGAACTACTAGAACATTTACCCATGAAATATAGTATTTATCCACCATTAATTTTGTTAAATAATTCAAGTCAGAGGACGTTTACACATGATTGTTTCAAAGAGAACCTTGACATGGATGAAATGGAATCAATTTATTCATCAATCCTTGATAAATTTAAGATTAATATTATTGCCATGAATAAACCCATTGAAGAAAATGATTTAATGAGACAACCACATAATTTACAAATATTATATCCAATCCAAAAGGATAATCTTGATATAGATACGATTTGGTGTGAAGTGAAACAGAATAGTATATGGCAAATTTGGAACCCCATGTATACGATGTTTTCCAGAGGTAATATAAAGGAAAAGAAGAGAATATTAGATACATTTATTGAAGTGGAAGGTAATGATGTTATTGATCTGTATTGTGGTATTGGATATTTTACATTCTGTTATTTGAAATTACAATGTCGTCACTTATTTGGATTTGAATTAAATCAATGGTCAGTGGAGGGATTACATAAAGGTTTAATTGCAAACAAGAATTTCAACAATTTGAGTGGTGTACATATATATAATGAGAATAATGAGAATAGTATTAGCAGGATACGAGATTTCATAATGAATGAAAATGACAGCAAGAAGTTAAGGATAAGACATATCAATCTAGGTCTATTACCAAGTAGTAAACAAGGGTATCCGATAGCCCTAGAGATACTTGATAGGTTCAATGACTGGCAATTGATACCGAAGAGTACTTTGCATATACATGAGAATGTACATATTAGGGATATTGACAGTGGTAAATTTGTAGAAGGACTCTTAGGGGAACTTGAAAGGATACACAGGGAGAAATCCGGCAAAGTTGGAAGGGCAACTCCTTCTAGTGACAAAATTGCTCCTTCTGCAGTGGGACCTCAGGGAAACTTCCCGAACGGGACAGGGCCACACGGTTTGTGCCAGTTTACAGTCGATCACGTGGAGAAGATCAAAACGTTCGCACCTGACGTGTGGCACGTGTGTGCTGACGTCAGCGTTGCGATGTCACGTGACCTTGTGGATCGCCACACCAGTACCAGTAATATACACACTACTCAAGTAACCTCTCTACGACAACAACATCCACTTCCCTTTCTCAACCTCTCAGAAACGCCCGCAAGAAAACAAAAAACTCGGCTTTTTGAGAAAGTAAAAACTGAAAAATGAAAAATCACAGAATAACAGAAGAAGAAACTTCTCATTAACAAGAAGCCCAGCCGCCATCGTCGCTCCCGTAATACACCTACACTACAATATACTATACACCGTACTCTGACTTTATTGCTCTTCCAACACATACTTACTGCTTTTTTCCCTTTTTTAACATACGCTATTTATATAATCACTAATGTCTAATAATCATGAAGAAGAACAGTCTAACTACAAGAGGAAGTTGAAAACTGAATTGGCTATAAATCAGTTCTTCCAGTATGAACAAGAATGCCAAAAGCAACATAAACAACAACAACAACAACAACAAGGTCAAGGTCAAATTAAGGATAAACTGCGTGAGTCATTTCTTAATTTTGATAGTGAAGAAAACTTAGATGCCATGAATATAAGCTTAAATGCTTGGAAAAATAACCCAAATTATATGTTAATGGAAACTGATACATTAAACAATACTAATAATAGTCATGATAATACTAAAAATAGTCATAATAATAATAATACCCACATAACTGCACAAGAGTTTAGTTTGCAACAACCAAATAATAATAATTCAAAAGCTTCAACTTTACTTGAAACACCCACAGTTAATAATGAAAATACTGATTTATACAATTTTAGTAATCCAATTCATAATTTTTTAAATGAAAATAATGACTCTTTTATTAATAATAATAATAATTGTAATACCCCAAGTATTGCAGCTGCAACTATAGCTACTACTATTGACAACGTTTATAATTACAGTAATAGTAATAGTAATAACAATAACAATAACAATAACAATAACAACTTTTCAAATGATGATAGATCAATTATAAGTAGTTCTAACCCCATCAATATTATTCTAACTCAACCACAATCACAATATTTATCTCCAAATTCTTCTAATAACTTAAATGAAAACCATACTAATACCAACACTAATTATAATAATCTTAATGTTTATCAAAGTGACAATAACTACCAAAGTGATAATGACCTAAGTAATTTTGATAATAGCCCAATGTATTCCTATTTATCACCATCTCATCTCAATACTAATACTACTCGTATTGATAATAATACTAGTAATGATAATTTGGCAAGAACTCCATCAAGTTTCAATAATAATTTAGTTGTTTCACCATCAATGAATAAGTTAGCTGTGTCACCGTCAATTTCATCATCAATGAATTTATATTCTGATACTATATTGAATATTAATGATGATTCTTTAAGTATCTATTCAAATAATTCAATGGATCCGCTTTTACCTGTTAATTCGAATGGTTTCCAATATATCAATGGGTTGGAAGAATTAGATATTATCCTAGATGATTTAAATAATGATGATATTATTGTATCGGATAATAACACTAATAACACTAATAACAATAACTCTAATAACAAACAGAATATAACCATTGATACTAATACTAGTACTAATACTACTAACAACTATGATAATAATAATACCACCACTACTACTACTAGTAGAGATGATGCTAAAGTTACTACACCCATTATATCAATTCAAGAATTTAATGATAATAAATTCAATAATGATGAAAGTAATATTAACAATAATTTAAATTCTTTATTCAGTACTAATTCCAATAATTATGAAAATGAAATTCAAAATTTTGATAATTTTTTATCATCACCCACTAATACAAATTCATTGAGTCCCCATAACAATAACAATAATAATAATTTAAGACTGAATTTAGGTAATAATTTCATTAATAATTCAATTAATGATAATAATAATCACAGTTCAGATGATTATGATAATATTATAGTAGGTCGTAAGGCAAGATTAAAGAGTATATCAAGAAATAATAGCAGAAGTAGTCGAAGTCGAAGTCGAAGTCGAAGTAGAAGTAGAAGATCATCTTCAATCTCTTTGGATGAAAAGGCACGTTCAATTAGCGAAAATAGAGATAAGTTATTAGCTTTAGCTGACTTGAACATTGATGAGAGAAACTTGAATGATGATATTGATAATAATAACAATACCAATAATAGTAATACTACTACTAATAATAATACTATGCATCAAAATTCTTATCGATTCAGTGAAACAAATACTGATAAAATGAAAAATATGTTTAATTTATCAAATTATAATAACAATATTAATAATGATGACAATGATACTGATAATTTATTTACAAGAACTAAGTTAGAAAGCAAATATGATGATCACAACCACAACCCTAATAATATTCAAAATATTTCTGATAAGATTTTTCATCCATCCAATACTAAGTTGAATGCTAGTAATAATTCTGAAAAATGTATACCTTCAAATAGCACTACTGCTGATCACGATACCAATAGAAAACATTCAGCAATTTATGCGTGTGAATTATGTGATAAGACTTTCACTAGACCGTATAATTTAAAATCACATTTACGTACACATACCAATGAAAGACCATTTGTTTGTACAGTTTGTGGTAAGGCATTTGCCAGACAACATGATAGAAAGAGACATGAAGACTTACATTCTGGTAAGAAAAGATATATCTGTGGTGGTAAATTGAAAGATGGTACCAAATGGGGTTGCGGTAAGAAATTTGCCCGTAGTGATGCCCTGGGTCGACATTTCAAGACAGAGTCTGGTAAAAGATGTATCAAACCTCTCTATGATGAAGCCGCCAGAGAAAAGAGGCAGGAAGATCAAGAGTAGAACCACTATAAAAGAACCAAAGTGGCAGTGAATTACTGGCACAAAGTGGAATTTCAAATTTTGGAAAACTGATGAAAATGAAATTTGATTTTTTCAATGATTGTATCAATATCATGTTACATTTTATACATTTATACACTTACATATATCTATAAATACATATATATGCGTATTCAAAAGTGAAACAAACTATGAACACCAATGACCCCAATGGATTTCCTTTGAGACAGCTTTCACAAGATAATATCAACCAATTGATCATAGAAAATGAATCAATGCCCATCGAATTGGTCAAGATTCATCCTATTTGCATAAACGATAAGGGTAAACTGAATGATAAGACACTAGAGATTTATATCAACGATACTTTGAAAAATTGTAACACTATAAAAGATCTAGATGTACAACTAGCAGTACTAAATCAAAAACTAATGCAATCTAAATTAATTAATGGTCTTTACCCAATCTTCCACATCTTAGAACAGAAGAACAACATCTCTGAAAATGAACAAATCTTTGCAAAAGGAATAAACTCATATGATAAATTACCTATAACTACAACATTGTATTATCAACCTACTTCAAAATTTAGTGCAAAGACAGGTACTAATATCACAAATTCTGGTCAGGGTGATGGTTATATCAATCTTCAAGCCAGATTAAACACAGATGAAACAATAAATATAGATTATAGACGTGATACAGGTACGAATTCTAGTATCAAACTGACTATGCAATCAATGTATCTTAAAGATAATTCAAATTGGTTTTGGAAATTTGATATTTTTAATTTATTTAAATCCATAGGTTTGAAAGATATCGGTGGTCAAATAATGTTGAAAAGTAATTATTATAATAATAATAATATGAATAACACTCAAAAGCAGCAAAAAAATTGGGGAAATAATTGGAATTATGAAATTTGTTATGAACTAATTAAGAGAAATTTTGATAGTATTAAGAATATCCATAATAACAACACCAACAACAACAGAAAAATTTCAAAATATCTATTAATCCAAGATGGTGCATTTATCAGAAACTCTTTACGAGCAAATCTAATATATGATCGAAGGGATAACTCCATGATTCCAAATAATGGGTACATGTTCAAATTGAACAATGAACTTACTCAATCTTGTAAATATATGAAAATTTTTTCTTCTAACCAAACTAATAATAATTCAATTAATGATAATTCACATTTTTACAAGATTTCAGGTGAATTTTATTATATGAAAAGTTTCTTTAAGGATAATTTTATTTCAATATCAAATACTTTTAAATTCGGATTTATCAAAAATTTACAAGATTTTAACTATAACACTGATAATAATAATAATAAAAATTATAGCAACTACATTCATTATACAGATAAATTTCAAAATGGTGGACCCAATGATATCAGAAATTTCAATTTAATGGGCTTAGGACCAAAGAATATGGGGCATTCATTAGGTGGTGATGTATTTATGGCTTATGGTATAAGTATCTTTAATAAAATACCAATACCCAGATTTAAGGATTCAAATTTCAGGTTACATACATATTTTAATGGTGGTAATTTAATTAATCAAGTGCATGGTGACTCAATTTGCCAAATTTTACAAAAATTAACCGAAAAAAATTCAACTTCAGTTGGTATAGGTTTCTTATTGAGACATCCAATGGCAAGATTTGAATTAAATTTTGGGTTACCTTTGACTAGTCATAGTAATGATTTAACAAGAAAGGGTTTCCAATTTGGTCTAGGTTTTGAATTCTTGTAAATAAATAAATAAATAAATAAATAAAATACTCTGTTCTTACTGTGTATAGTATATATATCAAAAAAAAAATATGTAAAAATTCAGTAGATAAAAATTTCACCCTTTCTTCAGCATAAATATATAGGTTTTATCTATCAACTTTGTATAAAACTGTATGAATGCAGCTTTCTACTACTTCTATTCTATTCATATGCTACTTCTAATTATAATTAACCCATTCTGCATGTAGTTCAATAACGTTAGGTACAATTATTTGTTCAATATTTGTAGCATCACCTACTTTGAAAGTATTTATTACAAAACCATTCCCATCCTTTTCATTATTATTTTCAAAAAATTTATTAATAAATGTTACTTCTTCATCTTTCTTGGTCAATATATTACCTATCACTAATTGATGATTATATTTATTTAATGCATATTTACATTTATCAATCAAAATTTTTTCATCTGTCTCTAATTTAAATGAAACAATCATAGCGCCATGTGCCCATTTATTAACTAATTTACTTAGAAATTTAGGTACTGGGTCTAAATTGACTATTAAATTACCTGATTCAGTGGTAGAGGCAGATAACGTATCTTTACTTCCCCTATCATCACTATTATTTATTGAATAATCCCTTGATTGTATCTTATGTTTGGGTAATTTAGAAAATGGTACGAAAAAATCACTCACCGCTGCAGCTAAATAGAATAGACAGTTCTTATCATTCATTAATTTACCAATTTCTCTTAATGACCAAAGATATTCATTTATAGTGATAAATGGTAATAGTAAGAGTTTCGGATTGTCAACTTGAGTATATTTATCATATAATGCCTTTTGTTTCATAAAATTCTTTTTGAAATTTGATTTAATGGTACCATCATGATTGAAAAAATCAAAAAATTGATTACCATCTTTGTTTCTTTGGAAGAATCTGTTAAATGGTGTTAATGAAAATTTCCTATACAAGAAAATAACAGAATAATCTTGTTGTAAGAACCACTCGGCACTTGTAGCACCACGATTACCTGTTGAAAAATTATCAATATATCTTACTGTATTATTTTCTAAGGGAACAATTGTACCACCAGATGTTATTAAAACAATTTTTTGATCTCTTTTGGTAGATCTTTGCATTTGAATAAAAGTTTCACACTGTTTTATGAATTCATTGATGTAAACTGGTTTAACATTATTGGTGAAAAAAAATGATTCATCAGGATCAGTATTATCATTGATAAAATTCAGTTCACTAGTTTCATTTATAGCATTATGATTACTTTGGAAGCCATTGTTCAAATGCTTTTCAGGTTGTAATTGTATGGTCATTATTTATCAATAAGCCCAATAAGATTGTTAGTTTCAACAAATCTTGAACTTGCTTTCGAGACTAGTTTCTGAAAAGGGAAAAAAACAGAAATATCAAAATAGCAAAAAAATAAAAGAAACAGAAAAAAGAGGAAACTAAAAGAAATTGACCTTGCCTTAAAATTACTTTTCTGGTTGCCTGTTTCCAAAACCAGATAAATTAGATCGTTTCACGATTAGGTTTCAAATATAATGAATGTAATAAGTATTTAATCCATGGTTCATGATATTGATCCCAATGTTCATATAATGTAATTTGTTGTTGTATGGTATCCATTACTTGTTCTAAATCAACTTGTGATTCTGCCATAAACTTATTAAACATTTCTTGTTCATATGATTGAGGTGAATCCCAATTAAACTGTTTTGTATTTCGATGATTACCATTAAGAAGTTTTGATGATGTTTGTTGTGCATCTTGTAATATATTAGTTTGTTGTTGGTGTTGCGATTGAGATTGCTGTGTTGATTTAATTATCTGTAAAGAATTATTTTTACCATTTTTGATGACCAAAGTGATAAACATGCAAGCCATGGCAATAATATGTGGTGGGTACACTAAATGAACATCATTGATATATGAATCATTGATCAAAGACCAACAATTTTGAATATCATCAATTTGAAATTTAATTTGATATGGTTCATTTTTCAATATCTCTACAATTTGTTCCATGGCATAATATGGATGAAAAATGATTAAATAACATTCTAATTCTTCAATAAGATAAAATTCTAATTCTGTCACTTTTGTTGGATCAGGTGGAATAAATTCTGGCCATATTGATCTTGCCTCACTAACCAAATTTCTAATATATTGTGGACATTCTTCGATTTTACAAGCTAAATAAACGCATGTTGTAATTAAAAGATAAAGGTTGACCTCTCTTACAGAAACTTTCAACATGAATCTTGATAGATATAAATGTGCTGTTGCTAAGGCATGTTGTCGAATATTTAATCTTCTTCCCAATTTCATTATTAGGAAATAACAATATATTCTTAAATTCCAATCTTTATCATAGTGTAAATCTTTATGCGTTATGGGAATATTCTTGACTTGTGTGATACTATTGTTGCTATTGTTACTAGTGTTAGTATTATTTGCACTATTACTGCCACCACTAATATTATTATTAGTATTATTACTATTTTTGATATTGTTATTATTAGTATTATTAATACTGGTATTATTGTTATTAGCATTCGTCGTATCCTTATTATTATTTTTAGTTGTCATAGTGATGTTCAGTCCTTGTGGGAACAATTGGCATTCCAATAGCCATAGTTTCTGCCTTTCTTTCGTCAGCGAGGATTTAGTGTATTGCCATTTCAATCGCTGCGTGGACTGCCAATAATTACCAGACATGTTGACAAAGTACCAGAAAACCGAAAAGCTGTTCAATACCTGCACAAAGCCTCAATAACGAAGCATACACCTCCAACAAAACACCATCCAGAGTTGAACTCTCGCCAAACCCGCAACCCTAACAAAAAACTGGCACAAGATTCCACGTCACGTGGCCCAAAAACCAGGGTTATAAAAACGCTGAAAAAACTGGAATTTTTTTTTTTCGTTTTTCTTTTCACTACAAAATCTTCAAAAATTGGTTAATTCACTACAGAAATGTCTTGGGGTTTACAAAAGAATCACTTTGATTCAAAAGCTTTTCAATTTGAAATGGCCCCGGGGAAAGTCTCCCACTTATCCATATGCGGAAAACGTAATGAGATTTAAAAATTTTATAATCTTTAAGTAGACTCATTAATGTAAAATGGATTGATTTCATTATTAATCCATTCGACATTTTATCATTTGCTTACTTGATTAAGTGAATTGAAATTCAGTATTGAGATTATTTTTGTAAATCTTATACGATAGTCATGACATTTGTTTAATAATTTTTTTTTCAAATTATTAAATAACTCAATGGAGCTTACTGGTAGTGAATTCTCTTTTTTTCTTTCGTTATTATAACAAATTGATTAGTCAATCAATTTTAATAATGTTAGAACTTATATTAGAATACATTTAGGGAAAAGGAAAAAGAAGAAGAAGACTTCTTTTTATTCAAACAATTTAAATGATGAAACATACATGCAACATAGAGTCAAGCTCTGAGTTCAATTTTTAGTAGAACGTAACTGGGAAGAGACTTGCTAACAGCAAATGCACTGATTATTGTTTATTTTTCCTTTCTTTCTTTCTTTCTTTCTTTCTTGATCTTATCAATAATTTTTATTCATTACTACTACATAGAAGTTTTTTCTTGTCTATATTATAAACTGCTTGTTTAAAATAACAGTTTAAAATCATTCAAAAATCTGACTCTAAAATAGGATTAATACTTATCTATTCAATTACTTAATTGTTATATATAGGGCAGACTTGAAATAACTGTTGTCTAGTATAAAATAATTCAACTATTGAATTGATTTATAGCCATTAAAATACATGCTAAACTAACATAGGGACTAGCTCTTTCACCAATACGTGCTAACTTCCAAAATGCACCCATTGCTTCATTTTGTTTGTAACGATCTAATAATGATGGCCATTGCGAATGAATATATGTACAGGAACAAATTAATAACAGTATAACTTGTAGCAATGATGTGAAATTGAATAATGCTGACATTCTCTTATGGTTGCTGTGAGGCTGTAAATCGGGTATATAATCTTTATAGAATCAAACAAAGTACTTCGAATGTTTTTGCTTTATTTCAATCTACTCATTTTTTTTGTTCATTTTTTTTTTTTCTATTATACTATTTATTCTACATATGTAAATAAGTAATAAGACAAGGCAAAGTGATTTCGCTCACTCTGCTGATAATTGTATCAAATTTGAATCGTTTACTTTCCCCTCCTGTGTTGCAATTTCTTTCTCTTCTATCTTGATTACCAATTCTGGTTCTTGTTCGTCTTCTTTATGCAGGAACTCTTTCACATCACAGATAACAACACTATCTGCCATAAACTCATCCTTTACCATACAATCTAAAAAGCCTACCACCATCTCTAAGTCTTTGGCAGCATTCGTACTAATATTTTCATATTCTAGTGGATAAACAAGCATATGATTACCATCAAGTGGTTCATATTGAATATCTTTCAATAATGTTGATTTCAAAACTGTATCAAACTTGGTTTTAACTGATTCAACAGTCATCTGCCCGACTAATCCACTAATTAAAAGTCCATTTTGTTCAATCCCTCTTTTAGTACCAAGATCACTATTGTCAGTAGCATTCATTGAATGCAAATCTTCTTCAGATAATCTAATATTGATTAAATGTTGTGTATTATTCTTTAAGAATTCTTGTTTCTTACGTTCCTTCTCAATAATCTTAAATTGTTGATATATGGGTAAGACATCTTTCATGCTTAATACAGGTTTATGACTCTTCAAAGTACTAATTCCCTGCAAGTTTTCTGAATCATTTTCATTATAGTATTGTTTCTTAACAAAGACTGATCTCTTAGGTTCACGATCCTGGGATTCAGAATACAAATCATAAGATTGTGCCAATTGACGAATAAATGATCTTTGTTCAGTTCTCATTGGTTTGAAATGTAAACTGTCTCTAGTGGATGTATCCATTAATTTATTCAAAGTATCCTCAATATTCTGACACCATTTAGTTTGCTTGTCATATGTGTATATTACACTTTCAGTAAAGGGTAATTCCAATTCATTAAATTTAGTAGCATTGGGTAATAACATCTTCAATTTATCCATTTCCATTGTAGTATCATGATTCTCAATGTTATTATCTTCCCCCATTGTTAGTGTATCGACTGGTTTACCTATACCAAATGCCTCTTTCAATTGTTGATGACGTTTATAAATTTCACACTGATCATCACATTCTAATTGTTCTGTAAACGCATTGGATTGTTTCGTGGAATTGGCACCACATATAATTTCTTTTTGCTTTCTACCACATAAACATTTCATCTTAACTATCGCGGTACAAATGATATCGGGACATGGCTCTTTACGATGACATTTTTGGAAACATTTATGGGGACAATTTAATCGAGTTAATCCACATATTTGTTCACATTTCTTATTGGAGCAATCATCATCAGGTCTATGACATGTTCTCATACATCTATGATGACAATTTTCCAGTGGTTTTTGACAAATTTGACCACAGGAAACATCGTTTTGGAAACAAACTGTTCTTACTTTATCATTTTTACCACATTTACATGGTTTGAATACCGTGGCAGTACATGGTGGACATGGTTGATCTAACGGGTGACAAGTATGTGGCATTGGCGTATGACCACATTCAGAGACACCTTGTAACATCTTAATACATGGTTCATGACATGGTGGCAAAGTAACACCACATCTCACGGGAGCAGGTACTACAGTTTTACCACAGGGGCAAACAAGATCCTCTGAACTACTTTCTAAACAATTTGGACATTTCCCCGGATGACATTTTCTTGGACATCTATGTTTACCACAGGATAATGATAAATTACAATCTTTTAGACAAACATGTTCAGCTTCCACCAAAGTTTCATCATTCAGATCATTGGTACTGGCAAGACTCCATGTTTTCTTCCTTCTTTGTTGTGCTTGTGGTCTACCAGAACAACATTTTTCATAACAACGATGTCTACGACAAGACATTAACGATTCACATTTAATTTGACAATGTGGCTTTCCGTTAAATTTACATGGTACTAAGAAAGTTGATTGTTCACATGCACATTTGACTTTATCAATTTGTAAACATGGATCCATACAGTTACCTTCATGACATTCGAATGGACAAGTATGTTTCCCACATTTCAAAATCCTATTACAACGGTTCCCACAAGTAGAAATTGGATCAGTACATTTATTTCTTGGTTTACCCAAATCTTTCAAATCTGTTCGACCACAGGGACATGTTTTCAATAACTTAGGTGAAAATTTACATGGTTTCGTGTTAGATATAGTAGGTGGAGATTGGCATTTTTCAAAGAATGAATGTTTATTACAGTTATATTTAACTTCTCTCAATTCATCACAGGCAAATACACCAATCCATTTATTACCATCTTTATCCTTACTTGGTTTATTGCCCATAACTTTAATATCTTTACATTTTATCTCCTTCTTTTCATGTAACCCACAATAACATTTCAGTTCAATTTTGGAACTGCTTGATATGACTTCTGGGCAACGACCGCATAACCCAGAATGACAAGTCTTGGTACAAAAATGGACACCACAAGGTAGTAGTAACCCACATTTTGATTTACATCTGAATTTCTTTTTGATATGTTTGGCTTGATAACACGGTATATCCATTTCAGACTTACCACATCTACATTTGATAGTTATCAACTGTTGACAATCTGGATGTGGACCCAAATGACACAATTCTGCACAACCATGTTGACAAATGGGGGCATTACAAGTTTGACCACATGAATTCGGTGAGAACTCGTTTGGTTCTGGATTAATCACTTTACCACACCAACAAGTGGGTCTATCCTTTATGGGAACTTTTTTATTCACCAAGTAACAGTTGGGACATTTCCACATTCTGTCAGCGGTCTTTTCAGTGGATTTAACAGCCCATTCTCTGATACAGTCATAATCAAAAATACGATAACATTTCCTACAGGCGTACATTTTACATGTGTAGTCCATCTCCACTGTACAAATCATACAAGTGTAGGAATCACCGTTTTTAATTTCCTGGATGGCTCTCTCGTAGTATAGCATATCGTCTTCATCGTGAAATTCAGACTCACTGGAAGATGTCTCTCCCACGTCGTCGTTGACAGTCTGAGATCTCAATTCTTCTTCTGAGGTACACATCAATTCAACCAACAGTTTCTGTCTAACAACCGCAGAAGTCTGAAGATTTTGCAGCTTTTTTTGCAGATAAAGTTTTTTTTTCACTTTCAGCCTCATCGGCCGCCTTTCAGCAGTGCTTAGTACTACAGAGTGCGTGGAAGGTCTCCAGTCTGGCGTGTATGTTACATATCTTACTATACAGTTTGTTCTCTATAAAATGGTGTTGTTACTTTTCCTGTGGCACATCTCTCTCGAAACAGACGGCAAAGAAACCGATACCACCGTCTTCCTTAGGAAGTACCCTGATACAACCATCTGCGAGCTGTTGACAGTACTCTTCTTGATCCCTGAAGACCTCTTTGAACTCATCCACAAAGCCACGTCTCTCCCAAGTAGGAATCACTTTGCTTCGTGGGGCTACTTTCCACCCCCATTGCTTCACTTTATCGTCTAATAGTAAATCAACCACTACACGTTCATTCTCTTCTGCATGGATGGAGCATGTACTATAAACAATCTTGTCAGCTTTTGGGAAACTCATAGCATGTTTAACAACTTGGAATTGGAATGATGCTAATTTGGCAAGACGTGTCTCCAAATTAACTTTCCTTTTAAAAGATTTCTCTCTATCTTGAATGTTGTTGGTCCTATCTTCATCATTGATTTCATCATGTTCATCTGGAACCACGGTGGAGTCATCTTTGTCATCGTGTTTACTCTTGTGCTTACTATTGATGGCATCCATGTATTTTCTACCAAAGATACCACTACCAGAACAACTTGGATCCACAATCAACTTGGTAGTGTCAGGAAACTTATCAATCTTGGCAATTTCAGTGAAATCACCCACATGACATTTAATTTGTTTAGAACAGCCAGCAGTCTTAATCATTTGTTGTAATATGACAGCTCTTTGTGGATCCTTCTCGAATGCATCGATGTGGAAATCTTTAGAATGTTGATCTTGTGAGTTGGTGAACATGTAAGCGGCAGTATGTGTGGTTTTATTACCTGGTGCTGCACAGGCATCGATGACCATATCATCCGGTTGTGGATTTAAGATATGTGCTGGAAAGCATGATGCTCTATCTTGAATAATAACCTTACCTTGCTTGTACAATTCATGCGATGTAATCTTATCGTGTGTGGAAATACCAAATAAATTTGGAATGAATTCATCATAATAGATACAACCTGGTTTGATTTGGGACCAGTGGTCAACACGTTGGGTGAATTTCTTGCATAGTTCTTGCAAGACGTCAGATTCTGTATGATCGCGAGAACAACGCAACGGATTAATTCTGATCCATCTCACGGGTGTAATATCATTATCAATATCATCTGAGTCGACAATTTCAGAAAGTGATTTGACCTTCAATTTGACTTTCAATTTAGACAACTCGGCTGATAATCTTGTCTTATATTTCAAGACATATGATTTGATGGGATGTTTCCCCATCTGAATTCTCTTACTTTTCGATAGCAGCAAATCATGGCAAAGCAACATCAAAGTCAGCCTCGTAAACACAGGTTTACCCTTCTTAACAGGTACATCATCCAGAATACCGGATTTCTTCATTATTTTCTCCAAATACGGCTTATACTTCCACGCAGAACTCACGATGGCATAGATGTGCTTCGGATTCGTCTTCAACTTGAACCGCTTACAGTTTTGCAGCACAATACTCTGCAACGAGCCAAACACTTCCCCGGCCTGTGCCTTCGACTCCACCACCTCCAAGATCCACGTAGCGTCCCTATAGAATTCCATCTCTTCTTCTCATCGACTTAAAACTTTTCAATTGGAAATTCGATATTTTTCACATTCGCATCCCAAAGCTGTTTCGAATTTCATCAACAGTTTATTCCAGACTTTGTCCACACTCTTTTCTTGGATCCACCATTTCTCTGCTGCAATTGGTCCTGGATCTTTTAAGCTGCTTTCTTTTCTTCTCACTTCAAGATCTCAAAGATAAACTTACCTTTCAATACCCCACATATGTCAGAAGAATCTACTCCAGTCCAACTCAACGGACTCAAACCAGAGGAAACAAACACTACTGAAAAAGATGCCTTATCCAATAAAGAAATTTTGAACGGTAACGGTATCAAGAGAGAAATGGATATGGATAATTTAGATAACAAGAATTTTTTCAAGAAGAGACAAGTTATTGTACCAGAAGTGAAACCAAAACTACATTATGTACCATTAAAGACTGGTCTATGCTATGATGTTCGTATGCGGTATCATGCTAAGATATTTACCTCGTATTTTGAATATATTGATCCACATCCAGAAGATCCAAGAAGAATTTATAGAATTTACAAAATCTTGGCTGAGAATGGGTTGATTAAGGATCCTATGTTATCAGGTGTAGATGACATCGGTGATTTGATGTTGAAGATCCCAGTTAGGGAAGCTTCAGAGGATGAAATTTTACAAGTTCATTCAAGAGAACATCTAGAATTTTTAGCTAATACTGCTAACATTACCCATGATGAGTTATTAAAGGCTACTGAGAAGGGTGATTCCATTTATTTCAATAATGATACATTTGCTAGTGCGAAATTATCTTGTGGTGGGGCCATTGAAGCTTGCAAAGCTGTAGTGGAAGGTGTGGTGAAAAATGCCCTAGCAGTAGTAAGACCACCAGGTCATCATTCTGAACCAGATGCCGCGGGTGGGTTTTGTTTATTTAGTAATGTGGCAGTGGCAAGTAAAAATATATTGAAAAACTATCCTGAAAGTGTCAGAAGAATCTTGATCCTGGATTGGGATGTTCATCATGGTAATGGTACACAAAAGGCATTTTATGAAGATGATAACGTCCTTTACATTTCACTACATAGATTTGAATTAGGGAAATATTATCCGGGCACAATTAATGGTCAATATGATCAAACTGGTGAAGGTAGAGGTGAAGGTTTCAATTGTAATATCACTTGGCCCGTGGGTGGTGTCGGTGATGCAGAATATATGTGGGCATTTGAACAAGTTGTTATGCCAATGGGACGTGAATTTAAACCTGATTTAGTCATTATTTCAGCTGGGTTTGATGCAGCTGATGGTGATACTATTGGTCAATGTCATGTTTCACCAAGTTGCTATGGTCATATGACTCATATGCTAAAATCTTTAGCTAATGGTAATCTTTGTGTCATATTAGAAGGTGGGTACAATTTGGATGCTATTGCTAGAAGTGCATTAAGTGTGGCTAAGATTCTGATAGGAGAACCTCCGGATGAATTACCAGAGCCATTAAAAGAACCTAAACCAGAAACTGTCGCGATGATAGATAGAATTATTAATCTACAATCTAAATATTGGAAATGTTTACAAAGAAGACATGGTAATTCAGGTATAAATTTTAATCAACCAATTAATGATTCTGTCCACTCTATCAACTTTCCTTTACAAAAGGCCATTCGAGAACAACAATATCAAACATTATTTAAGGAATACAATTTTGTCAAATTACCTCTGCCTAAAATGAACGCTGATGAGGACACAGTCTTATGCTCTCCTGATATATCCGATAAAGAATCTCTAATCGTGGTGGTACGTGACACGCCAGAGATATGGACCAAAAGAGATCCTATAACGGGTACCATTGATCCATCATCGTCGGTGGTCATTGATAACGGATTGGAATTCATTAATTGGGCTATGGAGAAAAATTACGGTGTAATAGATATCAATATTTCTCAAAACTTACAAGAACAGGATAATTATTCAGCTATTATAAATGCACAAGAAATTTTATCCTTCATATGGGATAAATACATTAAGTTTCTCAATACCACTACTAAGCTTGCATTTATTGGTATCGGAGATGCTTCCGCCGGTATAGTAAACTTATTAGGTCATAGGGATACAAGATCTAAAGCAAGAGCTGCAATCAGTTTCATAGGTCATAAGACATTGAAACCTCTAATTCCGCTAGTGGATGAAACTTTAACAGAATGGTATTTTAAAAATTCATTAGTCTTCTCTAACAAGAACCATTCGTGTTGGGGTGATAGTGAAAATAAAAAGCCAAGAAAAAAATTTGGTAGAGTACTAAGATGTAATTCGGATGGTATAAATAGAAATATTGAAGAAAGGTTTGATGAAGCTACAGACTTTATACTGGATTCTTTTGAAGAATGGAGTGATAGTGAATAAATATGTTAATAATTGTATATATAAAAACATTTTAGTATGTATTTAGTCTATGAATGAAGGATTTGTGACAATATTAGTTGAAACATCAAAGCAACATACCATACTTTTTCTTTTTAGAAAAAAATTATATATGCATAGTTATTTTGTGTTATTTTCGTTCATGATCTCTTTAAACTGAATATAACAGTGACTACTATAGTTAATCATTATACTGATATGAGTATGTCTAATAACATCATGTCCGCAATAACAAAAATTTGAAAAATAAGACAATATTAATTCAATATTTAATTTGTAGATCCAGCTACTTCATTAATACTTTTACCCACTAAAAAAGCCGGTTTGTGTGGTTTTTGAGGTCGTAAATGCTCAGGTTTCTTGGGAACAATAGGTTTCTTTTTAGGCATGCTAACATTGGTTTTAGGATTTGATCTATCATTGAAGTTACTTTTATTAATATGTGATCTTTCAGCTGATGGTAAACTTTGATTAGACTTAGATCCAATCTTATTCAATCTGGCTAACATTTTCCTTTTAACATCATCTTTGGAAAGTTCCTTCTTTTCACGATCAGTTTCTTCCTGTTGAACGAACTTATGGTAAGATTGCGATGAGCGTCCGCTACTAAATGGATCTTCAAGATTCCCATTTTTCACAATTGAAATAGATCGTCTACCTCCGATCATATTATCTCTAATTGGTTTATTAATTGATTCAATAATCTTATCATCGATATCATTTTCATCTCCGTCTTCAACAGAGCAGCTAGATATTGGTGTTGTACTTGATGTAGGATTAGATACTGGAGATAAAGACATTCTTTCCATGGTAATAGGTAATTTCCTTCTTGGGGAAGGTGAACCAAAATCATTATTCATACCATTGGTATTACTCTCAATAGGTTTAGGAATTGAATTCGTTTTACTAGAAATTTTTTTTGGGAAGATATCAGTAGTGGAATGGGCTCTATGTAAAGGTTCCATATTAACCGGTACTAAGTGACTATCTGCAATAGGAAATGATGGAGTTTGGTTCTTTGCCCTAACATTTTGTACTGAAACCGTCGAAACTGGTTTTAAAGGATCTAAGTGAGGTGTATGTATAAGATTTGGAGAAGTATAATTCATGGAAATATGACTATTGTTATTGTTAGTATTAAGTACAGTTCTATTAATTTCATAAAAGTTAACAATAGGGCATGGAATATTCATCATGCATGCAACTTCCTCCACCACTTGGACGATATTTGGCCTTTGCATAGGTGAAACGGATAATAATCTACAAATTAAACTTTTTATGGAATTGCTATACACAGGGAATGATGGGAAATCAAATCTAGCATTTAAAAGCGCGTTTTCACCTTCCTTTTCAAATGGAGTTGTGTAATAGCAAATCTTGTAAAGGAATACACCTAAAGCCCATATATCTGATTTTTCATCAATGGGTAAATTACGACTTAAATCTACCATCTCTGGAGATCTATACTGTGCAGTAGTATTCTTCAAAATATCATGTTGTACATAGTTAAATTCCATTTGATTTCTTGGAGGTCTTATAATACCACAAACGGAACCAAAATCACATAATTTGTATTCATTTTTGTTTGCGATAAGAACATTTTCAATCTTAATGTCACGATGCAAAAGAGGTGGTTGTAACGAATGCATTGCTGCTACCCCCATAGACACTTGCAACATAATTGACAGAACTTCTGGTTCTTGTAAACGTGTCTGCAACCTTGAATTCATAAAATCAATCAATCCACCATTTTGACAATATTCCATCAATAAGAAAACCTCATACGATCCGTGAGCCACATCAAACTTAGCAGCGTGTGAATCTATATATGAGACTACATTTTTATTATTTCTTAAAAGTTTCATGGCATCAACTTCAGCTCTAAGGATGTTCAGGCTAGGTTTATCGGGAACAATGACTCTTTTCAAACACACGATATTAGTGTTAAGGAATGGATCCATGGGATGGATTTTCACTTTATAGATTTGAGCAAACCCACCGCTAGTTAAGTATTTAAGTACCTTAACTTGGTGTGACCCCACCGTAAGAATTGTTCCTTGATTATATAGGGGAACTTGCGGTTGATTCA
Organism: Grigorovia transvaalensis; assembly: GCA_003708445.3. NCBI lineage: Eukaryota > Fungi > Ascomycota > Saccharomycetes > Saccharomycetales > Saccharomycetaceae > Grigorovia > Grigorovia transvaalensis. The sequence continues at coordinate 41,146 of PPXN03000066.1, read as the reverse complement.
TGTTCTTGCTGCCGTAAAGAAGGAATGTAGCGGGTATGGAAGTGTTGACAGATCAGAAACCGTCTGATTCAAAGAGATCTCTACTTTTTTGGGTTAACAACCTTTAAGTTTTTGCAATCTCGAGTTTTGTTTTTTAGATTTCGAATAGATTCAATTAATTTATTCTACATTTAAAATGAGACCACACTTCTAAGCCTCGAGTCTATGAAAAGTTAGCTAGGTCTTTCTTTGGATGGTGGATAGGGATATCAGAAAACACATGGTGCTGTGTGTGAATGCTAGGATTGTCGTATCGATTGACACACTCTTCCGATTAAGTATTTGCAGTATTCGTTAATCAACTGTATCCAGTTTTTGAAAGGCTACATGACGATTCTTAGTGTATTTGCAGCAGTTTTTCAACATACACTACTAGAGGTAACCGGTTGCTGTTTAGTTTGAAATTTTAATCTGGATAGGAAAGGTTATTATTTCGTGAAAGGGCCGGTAAAATAAAAAGAAAAGATCTTGGAGACAGTAAGCAGTACATTGTCAAACTCAGAGAAAATGAATCATGCTCTAAAAGCTACTCAATTATATCCACATAGTTGCATAGCTTTGTTCCAAGAAAATCTCCTATTTTATGCTTGTTGAATAACAACATCAGATAAAGTTTTTGAAAAACAAAAATGGTCCCTTGGCCCAGTTGGTTAAGGCATCGTGCTAATAACGCGGGGATCAGCAGTTCGATCCTGCTAGGGACCATTTATTTTTACTATTTTTATTTATAATATTACCACTTCTACATTGATAAGTACGGTTCACCGTAATATACAAACAAACTTCCTTTCCTTTCTCTGTTATTCAAATTCTACTTTGCTTTGTATCTTCTGTTTCATTGAAAGAAAAGAAAAACCAAAAAAAATCAAGAAGCTCATCGCAAAATCTGAAATTTTCTTTAAACATATAAACTTTCAAAATAGTAATGAGGATGTCATACTCTTTACTAAATACAGTATCCTTTGGTACAGAAAATTGGTGCTTTAAATTACAACCCTTGTACAAATTTGGGCTACTCACAAGTTTAGCCAATGGTGACGTAAATATGTTAGATTGGTCCAGTTTTAGTAAGATTGGATCATTTAAAATTGGTGAAACGACAGTTAATTCATTACAAATCATCAATAATGATTATAATGGTGGTTCCATGTTTGCCGCAGCATGTCTTGATAAAGTAAAATTGTTTGATTTAAGGATTTCTAGAGACAAAGAGATTCATTGTTTAGAGAGTTCAAATGGCTCTACAGTTTTATCAATGGATTCGTATCATAATAAATTGGCATATGGTACAGAGTTACAAGGCGTTGATTCACATTTACAAATCTATGATCTTCGTGATTTAAAGAATCCATGGAAATCATTTGTGGATTCGCATCATGATGATATTACTTGCATTAAATTCAATCCATCTGATCCGCATGTGTTGTTAAGTGGCTCCACAGATGGATATACAAATATTTATGATTTAAAACAAGAAGAGGAAGATGATTCACTGCATCAAGTTATAAACTATGAGTCCATTCATTCTTGTGGTTGGCTGGCACCAAATAGAATTTTCACTTTATCACATATGGAGACATTTGCCATTCATGAACTAAATGATAAAGGTGACATATTGAAAGAACCACGTCCAATAGATATGGGAGATATCAGAGAATCATGGGGGTGTGATTATGTTATAGATGTTTATCCAGGGTATATTGCCATGGGTAAATCACACGAAGAAGGACATGGAGAACTAAAATTAGTACCATTACAAGATGAAAGAGTTTGTGTAAACGATGTAAACAGCGTTATTATACCAAATGCACATGGAGACGATGTTATTAGAGACGTACTAGTACCACATGGTCTCAACAACAATCTTTTGATCTCTTGTGGTGAAGACGGGAACGTTAAGATTTGGGAAGGAAACAATCAGACAAGTCCTAACCCAATCACGTTACAATCTGAGTTCTGGGACTATAGACAAAGGATAAACACTTTAGAGGATCCAAAGCATGTCATAAACTCGGCTGGATTTACTAGTGCGAACAATAGCGATAACGAGAAGGAAGCTGTGGTTGACGATCTGGTCAGTAGTGATAAGAAAAGTAAGAAAAGTAAGAAAAGTAAGAAAAGTAAGAAAAACAAATCGCATAGTAAAAGTAAACGTTTCAAACCATATTGAAAAACAACATCTTACTTATATATATAGCAATATATATATATATCTGTGGATATTGATCTTGATACAATTGGATTAGAAAGAATAGATAAACTGAACAATGTACGATAAACCGGTTGTTGTTGGTGCCTTGAGCTGCCAGCGTAATCCATTCATGTTCGAGGGTTTTATCACTAATGTGGTGAGCTGCCAAGAATATGTACCCAAATCGAAGAAGGATAAGACAACAGGTTATACAGTGGAACTGAAAGATACTATTCTTTTCCCAGAAGGTGGTGGTCAACCAAGTGATTGTGGCTTCTTAAAGGCACTTACCCATGATGAACAAGAGAAATTGATTACAGTTAGTCATGTTTTCAGAGATGGGTTGCATGCTATACATCAAGTGGATGAATATGTTGAACCAGGTACTAAAGTGGAAGTTATTGTGAATAGAGAGAAAAGATTTGACTATATGCAACAACATAGTGGTCAACATCTATTATCATGCGTGCTGGATAAGTTAAACTTGCCAACATTATCATGGTCAATGGGGGGTGTTATTACTGATAAGAAACCAGTCTTGGAACCTAGTGATTATTTCAATTATATTGAGATTGGAAGAAAGTTAACCGATGAAGAAATTGAAGATGTCACTAAACAAGTTAATGACTATATTACCATTAATACCTTGCCTATCACGGTGAAAGAGAGGACAGCTGAGTTACAGGATGGTATTGATTCATCTAAGATCCCTGAAGATTATGACCTTGAAAAGGGTATTCTACGTACGATTCATATTGGTCAACTAGATGCGAATCCATGTTGTGGTACCCATTTAACCAACACCAGTCAAATTGAATCAATTTTAATTTTACCCCATCAAACCACTGTAAGAGGTACTAATTCACGATTATATTTTATGTGCGGTTCACGTATTAGACAATACGCTAAAAGCAGTTTCCAAATAATTAATCAAGTGAAACAACAATTATCATGTTCGGAAACTGCTATTACTGAAAAGGTTACCTTATTGAAGGATCAAATTCAACAAAATAATAAGAGAGAACAGTTTTGGATCAAAGAATTAGCAACATTGGAAGCACAAAAGTTGATTCAAAACTTACAAAACGAACAGTATGATAATAATTTAATCAGTGTCTTAAAGGATGAGTTTGGATCATTAGAATATTTACTACAGATCTATAAAGAGATAGCGCCTACTTTAACTAATTTGGATAAGCCATATCAAATATTACTTTGTGGTCGTGAAAAGACAAGCGGTAATGGTTCTATGATATTACTTTCAGATTCTGGTGAAACAATAAATAACTTACAAAATGAACTGAAAACAAAGATTCAAAATCTGAGAGGCGGTGGTGGTAAGAATGGTGGCAAATGGCAAGGTAAGATCACTGATTTTAAGGACAACGAGTGGGTTACTTTGGAGACCTTATGTCTTACATTGTAGAGATATTGTCGTATGTAAATCATATAAAGCATATGGATCTATAGAGTATCTTTCACTTATTTGTGTCAATTTATGCAACAATGAAGCCCTAATGATTGGAAGAAAGGGTTTTGTTGTCAGACCTAACTTCTAAGCACTAGTTTGCGGGTAACAAACATTCCTGACTGCCGAACCCTAACACAAAAACTGTCACGTGGCAGACGCGTCCTGGACGAAAATTGGCGCATTTCAATTTTTGAATCAGAAACGGGAAACAGCCATAGCCAAAACAAGCGATGAGTAGTGTGGTAAATAAGAGTGGTACACGTTTTGTACCCAAGGTTAGACGTCGTAATTTGAATACTGGTCCGCCAGCTAAAAAAACGTTGCCTGCAGTTGAAGTGCCAAAGAAGGAAACTATACCTGCAAATGATAACGATAATGACAATGATTTGGATAATTTACAGAATCTGGATGACTTAGATAACGATTTAGAAGGTTCCACTCAAGTGACTCGAGTTGTAGAAAAAAGTGTAGCCATTGATAGTAGTACAGTTGTTACGGAAGATGTTCCCCTATCTGCTTTGGAGAGCACACAAGTGGAAGATGGGCAACGTAACGATATGGATTTGGAAGACGCTAAATCAGAATCTGTGAATTTCAAGACGACAAAAGTTGATGCAGAGAAGAAGAAGGACGATACAATAAAGGACATAACTAGCCAAGATCATAAAATTCATACAAATAGGTTGAATTCACTGGACAAAAATTCCATTACTACAAGTCTAATGAAGAAAACAAAGAATTTTGACCAAAATGAGACAGAATCTTCGATCATCAAGAGTGGTAGTGATCTCCCCAAAACCATTGAAATTGAAAATAACAAATCAGTACCCATAAATAATAAGAGACGTCTTTCCAGTATATCAAGTACTTTACCCAACAAAATTAAAGTTGGTATGAATTTAAATCCAACATTTGAGAATGATAAACAGAAATTAGATTCATTGAAGAGAAGAAGACTGTCTACAAGAACTTCAATATCGAAAAAGACAGGTTCCGCACATAGAATTTCTATTGTGTCTAAAATTAAAGTACCGAATGCAATGAATATCCCAGGTCCAGTAGCAACAAACGATAATGATGATGAATTATTTAAAAGGACTGACGGAATCTATAAGAAATACACTGTCAGGAGTATAAAGGAGATACCGAAAAATCTTCCACATACAGATTCTGCCAAATATATTATTGATGAGGAAAATTTTAGGATTGCTGATTTATGTAAATATAATTTACCCATTGGTGAAATCTCAGAGAATTTTGAAAGAGCAAACTTGGCCAAGAAGGCTAAACTAGAAAAGAGGAAAGCGGATCGTGAATTAAGAAGAAAAGCTCGAGAAGAGTTTAAATCTATAGAATCATTAACTAGAGAGGAAAGACAAAGAGAATTAGAAGAAAGAAAGGAGATTGCCAACAAATTATTGAATTCTGATGTACCGGAGGAGAAAATTCAAGCAAATGCACCACAACTTAAATTAAATGCTCAAGGTTCCATTATGGTGGATGAAGAATCAACTGTTGTGGATAGACATAAGAATGCTAACATAGAAAATGCGCATAAGAAGAAAGTTGATGAAAATCCATTTGAAAATATTTATAATTATGGTAGTTATAGCAAATTTTCTTATACTGATCCCTGGAAGCATGATGAATTGATTAAATTTTATAGAGCGTTGTCTGTTTGGGGTACAGATTTCAATATAATTGCACAAATGTTTCCCTACCGAACCAGAAAGCAAATTAAGAGTAAATTCAATAGTGAGGAAAAGAAAAATCCTGTCATAATAGAACTTGCCTTAAGAAGTAAATTACCTCCAGATTTTGATAAATATATTGAAGATACTAGAAAGGATTTTGGTACCCTAGAAGACTTCAATGCTAAACTTGAAAAATTAAAAGAGGCTCATAATGCTAACTTGGCTGAATTAGAGAAAGCAAAGGCAAATGCTAAATTGGAGGATAATGATGCACAAAAGCAAGTTAACAGTAAGAAAGCTCATACCGGTGCTAGCATATGGGGTAATGACAGTGGTAATAGCAGAACGGAAGTTGTGCTTGGTACAATTGATGATATAAAGAGAAAGCGCGAGGAGGAAGAAAGGAAAATGAAAGAGGAAGACGGCTACGAATAAGCTTCATATCAGGATATTCACTGCTGATGGTTCTTTCCAAGGTATAGTCGTCGACTTACACAAAACGAACGTTCAGTTACTGGTGAGTTACTCGAACACCCTGTGTGTTTATATAGCCGTTTCCCTGTGTGTATAGCATATCAAATGTGTGCACAGACGATAAAATTAGTTATTCTTCACTTCGATGTCTCCATTAGGGTTGATAGCCCTACTTTTCGATATCCGGAAAATATCGAGTTGAAAAAAACAGAGTATCACATCTGGTAACAACAACAACACGATGCAGGAACTAATCGGACGAGACAGCTACCAATTGAGCATTTCCGCAGATGCCAACAACGAATCCTTTGTGGAAGTCGCCATTTCCTCTCCCAATTTTGCAGCAAGTTGGATTTCAAACATGATCAAGGTGGTAGTTTCTAATCTTGTATTGAGACACATTATGCTCACTTTCATCACTAGATATGAATACAATTACAAATGGCAGCTTGGTTTCCTCATATTAACCATATGGGTCTTCAAAAATCCCGCTGTGGAAAAGGTAACAGTTATTAGAAATTACGGTATCCAAATGACTTCTTACGATGGGCTGATTATACTGCCGCATAATATTAACATGAAACTGTTTTCCAAGAACCAATTCATACCAAGAGAACACATAATTGATATTATTATCAATGAAGCGTTTTATAAGTGGTTTCAAGTATTATTTTATCTTTGTATTGTGATTAAAGATAGTAAAGAGCTCAAATTGATGTTTCCCGGTCATATTAGACTACATTTGGAAGACCAAAAGGTAATCTATAATATATGTAGAAAGTATCTTTACACAGAGGAAGACTTAAAAAGATTGAAACTCAAAAACAAAATGCAATAAAAGGAATTGCGAAATGTCCAAAATGTGAATACAAAGTACTAATGGGATTTGTGAAAATAGAAATATATTATTTTTTAAACTTATATCATAAAATACTTGGTACTGAAAGAAAAATAAAATGTATACGGTAGCAAAAGAATATTATTTTCTTGCCCAAAGATATCCTTCAGCATTATTATTACTGTTCATACAGCGTTTGTTATAAAAAAACAAAGTTCTAGGATGTAAATTAAATAATATCTAAAACTTTATCTCTAATTATCTTAGTATTGATAAATTCAGAATATGACCAAGTTAAATGAGATGCACCAGTTAGGTATCCAGTATATTTATTAAACTGTTCACTTAATTCACCTTCATCACTACTATGATATTTAACGATTTGTAAAAATGTATCCGCATAATTGAATAGTTGCTGCATTGTTTCATTAAACGCTATTGAATTATAAACAATTTCTACATTTTCATGATTTAATCTTTCTTCATCAATTGCATCGTAATTTGTATCATTATTTGCATTTTCATTCAAATAAGTTGGTTGGTCAATATTTATCATCTTAGACCAAAATGTATCATTAACTAAATTGAAATTGTATTTATTTGTAGAATCCATACCATTAATATTACATTTATCCAACATATATAATTGATTCATTGGGATAATTAAATTTTTGGCTTCTGATATGGATAACCATATTAATTTATAAATTAAATTCGATGCGGCCAATGTAGCTAAGAACCATGGGTTACCCTCTGATAAATTGATACCATCATATATATCTTCTGGATATCTACCTAGAGCAACTCCACTAGATAATTTATTTATATGTGGCAAATTATTAATTGGATAAACATTTTTCATTGATTGAATTAGTTGATGTAATGTATTTAAAATTTTATTATCGTTTGCATCGAATGGTAGTGGATCATTTATTTTATTCATTGTATTTATATTATCTTTGATACCGAAGGAAAATTCATCAGTTGAATGTGTGAAAATTGATGCTAATATAACAGCAATATCTAAACCAGATGGCCTGTCCTGTAAATTTTGTGGAGTTTCAACAATAATCTTGTCTCTTCTTTTGATAAAACTATCCTCTTCGTTGATAAAATTCCAAATCTTATCATATGTGTCATGAATTTGTAACAGTAATTTAGAAATTTCATCATTTTTCATCATATCGGTATCTCCATTTAGAGTTGATAAAAATTGGTATGATAATTTCAAAGAATACAATTGTGAAAATGATGTATAAAAATGTTTAGAATTTACTTCTTCCCAAAGATCAAAATTTTGTTCATCCCAATGGTTTAAGATATAATGTAAATCCAATTTGCAAGTATCCTCGAATACTTGCCATTTGTCAAAATAATCATCGAAGATTAGATTTGGGTTATTTAAAATTTTAATAATGGCAATTAATCTAATGGCAGGTCCATCATTTTGTGGTCTTCCCCAAATGAAATTGAATGGTGAATTATCTACATTAAATTTCGGTTCACCTAAATTATTAAAATTTGAGTCATTTGGATCCCAATCACCGGACCAATTACTTATTCTTTGTAAATCAAATGTATTGTTAATAAAATTAATTAAAATGGAAGATAAATCCAGTTTAGAAATGATAAATGGAATTCTATTATTATTATCAATATCATCATTATAAGAATTAGAGGTGAATAACAAGTTATTGACTGTTAAAGCCACTAGACTAGAATCTCTTACCCATTGGAAAAAGTAATTTGGTTCTGAATTTGATGGTGATGCGATGATAGTGCCATTAGATATGTTTAAACGTTTGTCACTGAAATTGATATCATTGATATTAATTAGGTTTGGATCAGCATAATTACTTTTAATATTTGCAAATAAGTTAAATTGTGAAATATTGAATTGTCTTTCAATCCAACTTTCCAAATTTGAATCCATATTATTTCTATTAATATCTATTAATTTGAGGTTTAAGGTGTTTTTCTTACTCGGTTCATCATCATTATTGTTACTTTTGAGTACGTTAAAATTATCTATCACTAAATTTCTTGAATGTAGTTGATCAGCATTTACAGTATTATTCTTATTTTTTTCATTAGAAGGGTTGAAAATTTCAATAAGATCTTTTGTCACATCAATATGGAAAACATTATCAATAAGGTTTGCATAATAGTTGTTTAAAAAATCGAATGCATGTATTTTTATTAGTAGGAAGCTCAGTAAGTATATAATCGTGTATTTCATGCTGAATGAGTACTATTATTCAGCTATATATCATTCAAGTAAAGAATGGAAAGTAGAACAAGAACAAAAAAAACCCTTTATCGAAATATGAAAGATAAGTTCAAATCGTTTACTCAAAAAAAAAAAAAAACACTTTTCACAAAGAGCGAATAAAAGTAAAACCTGGGTATAACATTACACAAAAACAGTAATAGAATGTTTTTGATTTTCTTCGATTGAAAAGGGCGTAAATTTGATAAAAAACCAAATCTTGAAGGAAAAAATGTTAATTTTTGAGCTTCTAATTCTTTTTGACAAATGGAACAATTTTTTTTTTCAATCTCCGGGTTTCCGTTTTTGGAGAAGAAATAGTTATGTAAGTGAATAAAGACGATCATTTATTGATCACGTAATCAGTAGTTCCGGGACTATTTTTGAGATCATTTTCAAACCCTCATTTTTTCTGTGCTTAAAAGAAATTTCCTGAATATAAACAACGAACGGCTGTTCCATATCGGGGTTTCTTCCAATTCTTTCTTTTTTATTTTTCCCAGAATGTTAATCATCATGACGTTTATTGATGCACGTACGATGTATTGCATAATTACTATATTCTGTCCACTAAAATCTAAATGTCCCACATTTTTGTACTTCCCTTCCTTAACCCAAGGAAATTGATGACACACAAGTTTCCACAAGCGCCTCTAAGCGCAGCTTCTAGACATAAAGCTGTTTTCGAGATCGAATTCTGGAATCCACCGTAATTGTAGACTCCTTAAATTTTCCACCAATGAAATAATGAAAAAACTATAAAAATGAGACATTTTTGCCAAGGACAGGCGAATTTTAAATTCATTAAACTTTTTTTTTCCAAATTGAATAAAAATCTAACAACTACCCTTTTTTTGTGCCATTATTTATTGCTTAAATAATTCCTCGTTTTTTTCTACTACAAAAAATTCATTTTGTTCCTTTTCCGTTTGAGGTACATTTTTAAAGTTTCGACTCGTCAAATACTAGAAATCAGAAAACTCTTTATTAAGCAAAGAAAAGCAGGTAATATATTTGAAGCGATTTTGCCAAGTATTTATCAACTTTGGCATAGTATCCAAAGAAATTAAACCATCTGTAATAAAAAAAAATGAATTATAATACAGATAGTATTATATCCTATCCCAGTTTCGAACCAAGCGAATTAAGAATTCGGGATATTTTATTGAGTAAGGATTCAATTGACGATTATCAGAGATTATTTTTCGCTAACTTATACTTCAAATCAAATTATGCAATCAATGTTAAGAGAATTCAATATAAGACAAATAATGCATTTGCATTTAATAATCCGCTGTATTTAAAGAAAAATGCTGTTTTCTTTAATGAGATACAAAGCAACATAAATAAAAAGAAAAACACTAGCACAAATAATAACAATAATAACCAAAATATTCATGCTTCAATACTTGATCAAAATTCAAACACCAAATTATCAACTACAAAGAGGCATAGAAAATTGCATGACAGTATTTCACAAATTCCAAATAGTAAAGAAAATAACACGCTGGATTGTTTCGAGTATCAGTTACCTGATGTTAAAGTTTCTATGAATTATAACAGTAATAGTAGAAGTAGTAGTAGTACTAATAATAGCATGTCTAATATCAATAATACAGACTTATTTTTAATTAATGAATTGAAAAGATTAAATTCGTTAAGAAATTCAACAGCAGCAAACACGTCTGATCAGAAAACTATTAGTGAAAAATTGAAGACTCTAAATGAATTAAATATAAATGATGATACCTTTTTAATCAAAGGTCATGTTGTAGATATGGTTGTAAAGGATAATATAACAAATCCCAGTAGTGGTAGTAATAGTGCTAACTCCAACGATAGCAACATAATCTTTGAAAATGTCAAGGACTCAAACAAGGATTCCGTTAAAGATAATAGCATCTTAACCAAAAACCAACAATATAAAATCATTAAGGATGATCATGACTCAAATTTGAAAACACAATTAATTAATCCAAATAATTGTGTTATTTGGTCCTGTGGTACGGGATATGTATTTTTAACTGGTATTTGGAGATTATATCAAGATATTATGCATGGGTTAATTTCAATGGAAAGGACAAATATATCTGATAGTGCTAAGACTTATGATTTAAATAATAGAGAACATACTACATATCAACTAGAATATATCTTGAACCATGCATTTTACGAACCATTAACTAAAGACTTGGTGGAAAAGTTTGATTTACCTAAGGAATTGATCAAATATATCGATTCAAAGGAAAAACCAATTAGGAAAAGAAGGAATAGTGGTCTTATGGGTCAAATTCCAATTGATATCAATAATTTTTTGCATAAGGAATCGAAATTCTATAATAACAACAATAATACGAATATTAATGAATCTAGCAACAATACAATAAATACGGGGAATATCAGCTATAATGATTTGCATTGGAATAATTTGTCTTATGATTTGAAAAATTATATTATTGACACATTCAGATTAAGTCTTTTAAATAATAATAAAGTAAAGGAAGAAGATCTGTCGACAAATTTAGAATTAAATAATATCATCCAAAGAATAAGAGGCGGTTACATTAAGATACAAGGTACATGGTTGCCCATAGAAGTGGCAAGGTTAATTTGTGTCAGATTTTGTTATCCAATTAGATATTTATTAGTACCTATCTTTGGTGAAAATTTTCCAAAAGAATGTGAGAACTGGTTCAAATTAATGGAATGGAAAATTACTGATATTGTCGAAAAGACGAAAAAATTCAATGAAAGGAAAAATTCACTTGATAGTAACATTGCAAATACTGATAAAACAAAAATTAATATCTTGAAAAAAAGAAAAAATTCGACTGTTCATCAAAAGGATAGCATTGATAACAATCTCTATGATGGGAAGAAAAAGAAATCTAAATTAAATTCCATTGATTTGACAGTAACTCCGAATATAAAGAAACCTTCCTTAATCGTACAAACAGGTAAAGATACAATAGATGTTGGAAAAAATTATGGTGATATTTCACCAAAAACCAAAATTGTTAGTTTAAGCTCAAATTCAAGCTCCAACTCGCCACGTTCAAATAATTTAAATTATAACAGGGAAACTTTTACTAGTCCAATATCATCTAAAGGAAATAAGTTCAATAAATTCAGATTAAGCTTAGATAAAGGTGAATTTAACAACACTATCAATGATAACGGAGCCGATATACTGCAGACTAAAAATGTAACAAATAACCTACATACTACTTCTAACCAACCTCTTCCAAATAATGACAATTATGAACCAAATAAGTTCAAATTAAGACAACGTTCTTTGCCACATTTCTACTTAAATGAACTTACTAATGAAATTGATAATGTTACATCGAAAAGATCTTCTTTACCTTCCATGAATAATTTCTCTGTTGATAGAAGATCACTGACTATAAATGAAAGGAGTTTTAGTAATAATGAAACATCAAACCCAAGATACGACCAAGACAAAATACTAAGTTATTTCAACTCTAGATTTGAACCTATTAATGGATTGAACAGTGATGGTAAGACTACTCAAAATTTCCCAACTGTAAAAACTGTTACTAAATTAGCCACTTTTTTCAATACTGGGAGTAGAAGGTATAGCTACAATAATGTTTTCAATGAAACCGGTAAACAAATTGGTAACAACTATTACATGAACCCATCCATGCGGCAATCATTTGACAGCAATACTATGAATGTTAACGAACCTGCTATTGATGGAAATGTCAATAGGAATAGTAGCACTAGCAGTTATCCTTCACATACATTGTATGGTTCACAGCAACATCATTCAGCTCAGGAATCATTTTCTAAGTCAGATCATATGCCAACAACCCTTCCAAAGCCCACGAATTTGCCTATGACAATCTCTATGCCCATGTCAAACAATTTTGCGAATCAACAAGGCCTTCTACAGCAACTTCCACCAAACTTGCCATCAAACGTCTCACCATTTTCTTCTATGGCATATCCTCAAGTTCATCATCTCGTACCAATCGGCAATTCGTCCCAAATTTATCCACAATTATACCCACAAGTTCATGATCAGCATATTATGCAATTGCAACAAAATCCATCAACTATAAAGAATCCAAACATCTATAATCCATACGAAAATAATTTTAGTCCACAAATTAATAATATTACCAATAATCAAACTGACCAAAATTACAACATAATACACAACCATGATAGAAATCGAAAATTCATCCCTCGTTATTTACAAGAACAACAAGTAAATTACTCTAACTTACAAACTACTCCTACTGCAAGTAACAATCCAGATACATCTTTGACATCTTCAATGCCACCAACATTTCCTGCAGTTCCACAAGAACAGCAGATAAATAGTACTGTACCATCTACACAAAATTGGAATGAGCTATTGGTAACTGCACAACAGCAACAAAGACGAAATCAAGAACAAAATCGTGATCAAAATTCAATCTACATGTAAATGACAATTTTCAAAGTGAATTCTTCACTATGAAGTATTTTGTTCAAGTATTTTGTTCAATTTTGTAAAGGCATCTTCAATATTTATTTGCTATATTTGATATTGAAGTAAACATTTAATAATATTCCCACTCAAAAACTATTCCATCATTTTTAAATTCGTGTAACATTGTTCTAAAAATGTAATCTAGTATATAAATTAAATATTCTTCCAATAGAAAAAAATGAAAACAACTGCTTCCAATCGGAGTCGAACCGATGATCTCCACATTACTAGTGTGGCGCCTTACCAACTTGGCCATAGAAGCTTCGTTAAGGGCCGCATTTTCGTGAGCAGATATGATCAAAAACCTATAAACTTTAACTTAAACTACCCTAAGTAGTTTTGATGTGGCTCCTAAGTAACAAACTCTAAAATTTATTGGAGTATTTGAGTAAATTGATATTATAAAGAATCAATCCTATACTTTGAGTTTTTGCTTGTAAAGGAATATTGTTCTAGCTTACCGGATTTTGTGAAAAAAGAATCTGGGATGACATTGAATATTTTCATTCGAAATAAACTACTACTTTAATACAGCAAGTTCCATTTATAATTCAAATACAAGCAAAACTCAACCAGGAAACTGGAAGCTTGCACTAAAATCCTTTGTCCAATCTTTCTTTTTCATAAAAAAAATGTATATTTTATATATTTGGAAATAAGTTCAACTTCAAAGTAATACCAAACATAACCAATTCTAAGAAACTACAATGAGTGAATAACAACCCTGAGTTATTAAAAGGTTTCCATGTCAATTAAGGACAGCACTGCAGAACAGCATCCAGCAATTGTTAGCCATACAAACCATCTTGGTTCAAAGATAGTTAGTTATGCAATTGGGTCAGATTCTTCCTACAATGTTTTACTTCAACCTTCGAACAATCTCCTCTACAAGAGGATATCACCAGCATAGTTAGCCTCCAAACGAGTGCCTTTAAATGGGGCTTCCTGTTGCCTGCACCACCAATACAACTTGAATACTATATTTATCTGTTAATATTCAAATTTCTATAGGTAAATATCAAAAACCACAATTTCATAAACTTATGATAAAATTACCTTTGAAATATAATTTTCGCCAATATTCCTCTGCGCAACGGCATTGATTTTCTTTAATGCTCTTTGATTTTTTTGAATTAGAAGCAAATAGTTGCAGAGTTGGGATTAGCAAGAACTCGGATTTGGGCAGTTACTGGATTGGTTACTGGCTCTACAACATTTCAAAGAAAGGTTGAATGAGTGTTGACGGAGAGTTTTGGCAGATTCAAAAGATAAAATGCTATGTCTTGAAATATTTATTATTAGAGTTTTTATTTTGCCTGTAGTTTGAAAACAGGCATTAAGGGATGTTTAGTCTAGATTCCAAATACAAACTGAGCTTATCTCAAAAGTCGGTTTAACGTTATATTAATATCACAGGAGTTTTAGAAGTTGGTCAATCAGTCTATTAAGATTCTATCATCTGCAAATACCATTGTGTTTAAAGAAGTAAGGCATAATTTGAGATGTTCAACATGACATTATTGTACAATTTCGAACTGGACTACTCTAGGTTTTTGTACTTTACTTAATGCTTTTAATTGCATTCTTAAAGCTGATAACTCCGAATTAGGTGTTTTATGAGATCCAGAATATTCAATAGGAAGACAACTTCTGATCAACTAGTCAATAAACCTAGGGGGATATGAGTAGGTATTTAAATTTGAAACACAAAAAAAAGAAATTGGACGAGTCCGGAATCGAACCGAAGACCTCTCCCATGCTAAGGGAGCGCGCTACCAACTACGCCACACGCCCTTCGTTAAAGGTTACATTTTTAAATAAACTAGACATCGTGTAAACGTGAAAGCATTTTACGATAAATAAACCAAGTGCACCTCAGACCTGTCTTGCTTAGCTTAGTTTAATCTCTCTTATGTGTTATAATTTCAAGAACCATTTAAGTTCATTGTTTACACTAAAGAACACTTAGAAATAACAATTTGAACATCCAGACACCACATACATCTTTTTAAATGTAAGCACATTGAAAAAAATAAATTATTGAAACTGATGTGTGGCATTATGAAAACATCAAATCAGTGAATTATCAAAGCAAGATGGACTACTTGGACTTTCAAACATTTTCAGTGGTAGATAACTCAATCAATAAAAATGATTTGTTGCCAGAACCAATGAAAGGTCTAAACTTATCCACGATAAGTGGTACTAATAATAAGGGCTTCGAAAATAATGATGAAGAATTTCAACTACCAGAACTTCTGAATAAAAACGATACAAATAGTAATGAGAACAAGTCAGTGAAAAACTTACCCAGTAGGTTGTCAGAAAGAATGGCATCATATGTGAAATTTTCAGTGAATCAATTGGGTACTAATAATGGGAAAAAAGTGAATAATGATATTCCAAATGATACTGCTAGTAATATCACGAGCAAGAAAGTTTCAAACGGGAATTTCTCATCTCCCGAATCCTTTGGTAAACTAAATACTGAACTTAATGAAAATCAATCCGAATCTACGAATTTATTATTGTCAAAAAAACTATCAGACATCTTACATGATTATAGTTTAACTAATTACCAATCTACCATGAAAGTGAGGAAATCTTTGAACATTTTGGAATATAGCAATAACAGCAATAGTAATATTGAGAATCAGATCAGCGATATCAACAATCTTGGATCTTTGAAAGATTTAATCAAAGATTCTAAAGATTCAAACATTAATGAATTAAATTTGAATATTGACAAATTAACATCTGCAGATTATATTGGAACTTTAACCAGAAAGGCATTAAGGAATAATATTGAAACTGAACTGTTACGTGAGCATATTTCTGTCTTGGAGGAATTTAGACCAATTGTAAGAAGAATTAAAAGATTATCTAGCTCTATTGAACAAATAAATCAAACAAGTGAGAAATTAGTCAATAATAATCAAATATCAAGAAATTTAGATACAGATGGCCAGGAAAGCATTGATGATCTAAGTATTATTGATAAAGTAGATAAATTAAGATCTGAAATGGAAAAATTGAAATTGAAGAAAAAAATGTTAAATATTGTAAAAGAGAATTTCACTTTAACACAAGTAGAGGATGATATTCTTGCCAATGGGTCTATCAATAAAGAATTTTTCCAAGTGGTTGATAAAGTTAATAAAATAATGGAAAAAAGTTCATATTTATTAGCGTTACCTGATCCTCAAATTGGGAATGCATTAGTAGAGAATATGAATTCCAAATTAGAACTAGTTACAAGAAGAACATTCAGTTATCTGTTAGATTATTTGTATAGCTATGATCCAAATAAGAATACTAGTGATATATCAATATCTCAAGATTGTTTAATATATCTGTCCAATGATGTTACACATTTCAATGAATTTACCAAACGTATCACCACTGAAAGATCCAAATTAATCCTTGATGAATTTTTATCTCAATTTGATTTAAATAGTAAAGATACCAAATCGATTGTTTTGAATGCACATGATCCTGTGCGTTACATTGGTGATGTTTTAGCTAGTGTTCATACATTAATTGCCAATGAAGCAGATTTTATTTCTTTATTATTTAATTTTGACCAGGATAAGCAACAAGAAATAAATCAATTGAATAATGAATTGTTGAATAATGTTGAAAATAATATCTTGAATACGATTGTCCAATCATTAGCTAATTCATGTAAGATTCGTGTGGAGCAAATAGTTAGATTTGAAGATAGTGTTACTGTTAATTTTGAAATAACGCAACTGTTGAAACTTTACAAACTGATGTTTATTAAGAAAAATATAAATGAAACTAATGCCCTAATTACTAATTTAGATCTATTGATTGATGTGGCCAATGATAAGATAATTGAATCATTTACTAAATTTGTTGAAAATCAAAGTGAAATTGAATTTAAGAATAATGATACTGATTTACTACCACCTGATTGGGTATCCACGTATTTAAATAAATTGACAAAATTCTTGGAATTGTACGAGAAAAATAATTCTAATGTTGATCACACTGAAGATCCAAAAGATATTATATCTGAAGAATTTTTAATTAAGACAATTGAAGAACCATTTGATAATATTTTGATCAAACAAATTGAAAATTTGTTCCCGCTAGCTAAGAAAAATGAAGAAGTTAAATTATCGTTCTTGACAGTACAACTGAATTGTTTTGACTTGATTAAGACAAGATTAGCCATCTTTTCTATTAATATTTTTCTCAAGAGGATAAAGGGCAGACAAATACTGGAATCAATTGATAATAGATTAAATTCATGTAGGGACAAGATGCAAGAATTACAAATAAAGGCATTATTTGAAAATACGGGGTTAGGATTATACAGTAATTTATTTAACATGATTTTCCCCATTGATCATGTTAAGGATGAGTTGGATTATGATATGTATTTCCCATTAAATGATAATGATTTAATGAAATTGAGTGTTATTAATACTAATGTTCATGAGAAATTGAATGAATATCTACCACAGGCATTAACTAATGTGCAAGAGAATTTATTGTTTAAATTAACTTCCCCGACAATTGCAGATGAAATTAGTGAAGTTTGCTTTAAGAAATTATCACAATTTTATTCCATCTTTAGGAAAGTTCTTGTCCATATTAATCCAGATTCAGAAGATGATGTTTATCAAATACTGAATTTTACAGAACAAGAATTTGATATCTTAATTGGTATTGAAGATTATAGTATAGACGATGAAAAAGAAATCGTTTGATCTTTTCAAAAAAAAACAACATTCTGTATGTATATATTAGTTGGAATATGTACTAATAAAAAAGTATAATTGGAATTTTCTTATTATTCTGTAGCATGTATTGGAAGATTACCACGACCATAACCGCTTGCTTCATAGTAATCCATAGGATAATAATTTTTATTGAACATGATATCTTTACCTAACAAGATATTTGCCTCATAAGGTGTCAATAATGGTTTATTGAAGGCGTACCCCCAATCAATGGATAATCTGGGGCAAGCCACTTGAACAAAAGCATCAATTTGATCAAATAAGGCTAGTTTTTGTGGGAAAATTTCACTCAAGATAATCTTCACTACAGTTTTACCAGCTGCTAATAGATTTCTCTCCAATCTATCCACGGTGGCACCACTACCTTGTCTACCTAAGGCACCAAGGATTAAACCAAAGACTTTACCCTTCTTGGCTGATTCAATAGCATCAGATCTTATCTGTACTAATTGCTTTTGATCGTAACGTTCCCTGGTAAATTTTCTATTATATGGATCATATTTATAGGCTGGGATGGATGGATTATGTATCATCGCAGATTCCAAATGGAATCTACCATCACCTATGAACACCATTGCATCGAATTGTGAATTATCCAGTCTTTCAGAAGTACAACCCAGTACTTCACCTCTTGATAATGGTTTAATTTGTGGTGGTATGATGTATAAGAGATTATCATCGTCCTTTAATAAAAGATCTTTTAAACTGTGTATAGCTGGATTGAATTGAATGGTACCGAACATGGCAATTCTGGAGCCCTTATCGAAATTCTTCTTCAAAGTAGCGACAATATGGTCCTCGTTGATGTTAATAGTCACAAATACATACAGTACTTTAATCGTGGTGATGTCGATTGGTACCAGACAGGAATGAGCATAATGAACGATGAAATCACAATCCAAGGCTCTTGCCGTGTAATCGTCGATACAACAGGCACCATAAGAGACATCCCCCATCACTAAAGTTTCCACTTGACAAAATTGTTCCAAGATGTCGCTAATCACAAGAGAATAGATCAGCAAACCTTCTGGCATTTGTAAAGCTACCCGCTTTGCGTTATGTTTCCTGATGTTCCAAATGGTCTTGTGTATTTCGAAATTGTAATTTGTAGGCAATAACTTGAGCGCTTCGTTCAGTTCTTTGTCGTTCAAGATATCTTCTGGGATGTGTGTGATGGTTCTTCTGGTGGCAGCGATACTGTTCTTTGGTTTGTGGACCAAATCTGACCCGTTGATCTTCTCTGTGGTGACCACTGAGCCGGACCCGTCCGCGGTGGGTTTCCTGGACCCCACGAATCTCCTTCTGGGCTTAGCAGACATCTCTCTATGGTGTTGTTGTTGTTGTTGTTGTTGAAATTTTTTAGCTCATCGCTAAATTTTTCACTCGAGAAAAAAATGGCTTCTTCTTCTTCTGGGCAGTGATGGTGGGCTTGAGGTTAGGCTGGCGATTTGCGGTAGGCAGAGGGCTAAGCAGACAGTTCAGCAGGAAGGTTGGCTGGGGTCCCTATGAGAACCAAAACATTCAGATAGCAGACAGTATCGAGAAGGAGTTGCATAGCATACTACGACGCTTCCCCACTTCGACGGTAGAGTTTGCCTTTGGGTATGGTTCAGGTGTGTTCAAACAGAGTGGGACCCAGAAGGAGACAGACCAGGAGGAGAAACCGCAAATTGATCTTATCTTAGTGGTTAACGATACTTTACAATTCCATAAAGAGAATTTGAAATTGAACCCCAAAGATTATTCAATGTTGAAGTATCTTGGATTATCTGTGATATACAAGTTCCAAAACTGGGCCGCTGGTGTTTATTTCAATCCCTATATCGAAATCAATAAACGTCAAATTAAATACGGGATCATCTCTAAAGAACTCTTGATTAAAGATTTGAAAGATTGGGATACTTTTTATTTGGCTGGTAGATTACAAAAGCCTGTCAAGATATTAATCTCTACGGATGAAATACTTTATTGGAACCAACTAAACTTGATGAATGCTGCCTTGGTGGCTGAGAGAATGATCACTAGCGGTAGTAGTCGTGGTAAATCACAAATCAACAGTAAACATGACTTGGAATTGAACCTGTATAAGAAAATAACAGCATTGAGTTATCTGGGTGATATCAGATATACATTAGGTTTAGAGAATCCCAATAAAGTCAATAATATTGTCATGAACAATATCAAGAATTTTGAAAAATATTACCAACCCATACTGACCAAGATATTATCAAAGAAAGTGGATACTAGTCAATTACCATCGAATTATAATGTAGAGATAAATAAATGTATCAAAAAATTAGAAAGACTGATTAGAATGGTAAGTGTTAAGCAAACATTGAAAGGTTTATTTACAGCAGGCATAGGTAAGTCGATTAGATATGCCTGGAGTAAGAAAATGAAATCATGGACAGCAAGATAGTTTAGTGACTAATTTTTTCCTGTATATATAAAAACAAGAATAATGTAACAAATAATGTAATAATGAATGATGTATATGTAAATGTATTTTATAAAGTTTTGGGAGAAAAGTGCATGGACGATGTGTTGAAAGATATATATGGAGAAGCGATCCTTTTGTTTTTATTATGTATTCAGTAGACTATCGACAGAGTTCTTACGTTGTGAACGGTTATTATAATATGAAAAATGTTTAGTGGCAGGTGATGAAGCAGTAGTTGTTCTCGTACTACTTGCTTCAGAACAAGTATCATTGTCATCGATGTTGCCATTTTTCCTTTGTTGTTGTTGTTGTTGTTGTTGTTGTTGTTGTTGTTGTTGTTGTTGTTGTTGATGTTTTTGAGTCAAGATATTTGTTGATTCAGTGATCACATTCAAATCAATGACACCGAATGATGGTATGATAGTAGCAGATTTACTTCTTCTATGTAATCTCTTGGTAATACCACCAGTGGGTGTAACAGGTCTTAAATTTTTATTGAAAGGTATATTACTGTTGTTGCTGTTGTTGTTCATAGAATTTTTGTGCGTGCTATTGTTACTAATGCTACTACTTCTACTACTACTACTTCTAGAGTTCACACCAAGCTCTCTGTTGGTGTTATTGTTGTCACTATTATTCATAATATTAGTGCTACTAGCACTATTATAGTTACTAAAATTTAAAATGTTTGTCATATCGTTTGGTACATAAGAGTTAGTAAATTTATTCATTGTTGGTAAAGAAAAATTACGTGAATGATTGAAATTTTTACCCATGATGTTACTATTATCGGTATTATTAATACTACTATTTTCATCATGTGAGTCTTCCTCTTTTATCATTATTGAGTCAGATAAAGCAGCCACAGCAGAAGCACCTATTCTAGCAGGTGAATTAGTTCTTCTATGTAAAGATCTTCTCTGCATATTAGTTCTAGCAAAATTTAAGTGATTATTATCATTTGTCGCATTATTATTGTTGTTATGAGTCTGGGTATTGTTACCATTAGTCTTAATTGATGGGAATTTATATGGAGATAAAGGATTTATGGAAGTATTATTATTATTATTATTGTTATTATCAATTTTATTCGAATTGTTTGATATTGTATCGTTAATGGGGTTGTTATTGTTTGTATTATTACTATCAGTGTTATCTAACCCACCTATTATAGATGAATTATTAAGTATCAAAGCTAGATGTTGCGAAGGAATACCATAATTGCAAACAAATTTCACTAATTCGATTGATTTATTAATATTTTCCAACTTATAATACTGTTGTTTCGTTCTTTCTTGTTCAATTTTCAAATCAATGACTTTTTGAACCGTCTGGAATGCAATATCTTGATCATTCTTCTTGTTTAAGTTAGCGTTATAGATACCACTATATAGTTCAGATCCAAAGGTATTTTTGCCATTGTTGTTCACAGCAGTGTCGGCGTTGTTGTCACCGCCAGCGGGAAACAGATTCTCCAGTAGCAAACGAACCAGCCTGTCGTTATCCAAAGGCATGAGTTTGACATTCAACGTTGGAACTTTTGCATAACTTTTTTTTTTTTTTCACAACTTTATTATGAAGACAACAATATATAAACTACTTTATTATATAGTCTCGACTAGACTGTCTCTTCTTCGAAGACGGTCTCGATTGGCTTCTCCAACAACGCAGCATGTGTGAAAATGGTGAAACACGAGGCACCAATCAACCATAACATGGATGAGATTGGTGAAGCTAGAAACCCTAACGGGATAGTGACACATAATAAGTATGTGTATAGTTGATTTGTGGTGAATGAACCAAATGGCAACACCAAGGATTCACCATTCAATCTATTGATAAATGTCATACCACCGATAACGATAGCCAAGACAAATAACAATAAAAGGTTAGTTAAAAGAGTATAAATACTCAATAATCCAATGATGGTAATGTAGTTACTTGAATAGTAGGATAAGTTGTAAGTTATTCTTGATTGTAAATCAATAAAATTATTTGGCTTAGAGATACGTTTAGCATTGAAAAACTCTGCTGGTGTACGTATAGTGGACACTTTACTCTTTAAGTTTTCGAATTGTTCTTTGACGGTGTCCATCGAAAGATTATCAGTGAAACGAGAAATTGACTGTAGAGATTTCTTTGAATTTCAATCAACAATTGACAAGAGGTGGAAGGAGAAAGGGGGAAACTTATTCCAGTTTTCTCTTTTTTTCTCTTTCCAGTTGGAAAGGATTTGCCCTATGAATCAATAAAGTTGATTGAAAACAAAAACAACAACGTAGGCGTTTTTTTGGGTAAAGAGATGCATTGTTAGTACGACAGTACAAAATTGGGGTGTATGGGGAAACCTTTGTATATGAGAAAGAGTATCACAAACTGTTCTGCTTAACATATAGTAAAAGTTTCTTGGGAAGAACCACTAAATCACTTCTTGGTAGCAAAAAAGGTAAGATTAAAAGCAAACAAACGGCAGTAGAACTCTTTCTCAGATACAGTATACACTCTCCCATCTCAAACAGAAATATAATGAAATTGGTTCACATACTGAGATGTTGGCAACGTGGTTCATTTCTTGGTGGTGCAATTGTAATTCACACCGTTGAGATCTTTGTGGTGACTTCGCCTTCAGTGGAAGTTGCAATTTTCGAGAAAAATTTCGTGTCTTTTTCGGTAAATCGCGGTCACGTGGGGGTACTAAGCACATCGCGTAATCAATTATATCGCGTAATCACATCACATAATCATTAGTACACACATTACATAATCCATGGTATATTACTAATCAGTTATCTCTAAATCTTGCTTCACTAATGACTTACAAATGGGATGATAAGAGTTCTGATACTTGTGGAATGTCTCTAGAGCTAATGAACGATCCACCGAGTTCAATAATCTGTAACCAGGTCTAACAAACTTCATTCTACCAACAGTGCCCAGCCAATCTGCTAACTTAATATAATACTCATCTGTTTGACCCACAAGTTGTAATTTAAATAATTTAAATATGACTTCTGCATTCCTAGATTTAACTAATTTAATATCATCATAGATTTCAAATAGAGCCCTTAATGCATCTTGATGTTCAAACCATTTAATCTTATGATCAGGATTGGAAACATGACCCAATTGCACTAATGTCTCCAAGAATAAAACAATTTGATTTGAATTAAAATTTGCAATATCATCCTTATGGAAGAATTGTTTAAATTCATCCATCTCAGTGCAAATTAAACTCTTATCAACCCATTCATGCGCTAATTTATACACTGAATCTGCCATCGTGGTATCAAAATTTGGTCTCGGTGGCATACCTGGTTTATATAACCATGTTTCCCAATCAATACTTTTTAAAATTTTCAATTTATCCGTATCATTACTATAAAATTCAAATAATGTATCCAAGAATTGGAATGTATCCAAGGATTTATAAGCAAAAATTCGGAAATAGTATTTAATAAAGGGATCAAATTCCTTTGTACCACCTAATTGTGTCTCTAAATGGAACAATAAATTGAAACCTTTCTCATATGGTACTGAGGAAAATGCTTCATCTGGATCACAACCATCTGATAAATCTTGCACTAAAGTGGAAAACCTATTAGGTTTTTTCATTGCATTTATAGAATCTTGTAAATCATTCCAACCAATTAATGCACTAAAATGTCTAATCGAATCGTTGTCATGCACCAAACTCATTATTCTTCTCTCTAAATAAACCGTCCAACCTTCATTTAACCAAAAATGATTCCATGAACAATTCGTCACCAAATTACCTGACCATGAATGTGCTAATTCATGTGCAATAACATCAATATTACTCTTATCATATGCAATTAATGTGGGTGTGGCAAATGTAACATTTGGTGATTCCATACCACCATAAGGGTATGAATCCACATTAATTAAGATATCATATCGGCCCCATTCATAATTAAATATTAACTTTTCAGCCACTTTAATAAATTTTTCAACATCATTGTTGAATTCCCATTGACAATCTTTAATACGATGTGGTTCTGCGTAAACTTTGGAACGGGGACCAATTTCTGCTGATAATAAATTACCTGATGCAATACCAATCAAATATGATGGGATCGGAACATCTTGCTTAAATCTGTATTTTTTCAAATCAGCATCACTGACATCAGCATCACTGACATCAGCATCATGATCATGATCATTATGAGTATCAACTTCAATACCGGAAAATACTACTGGTAATTTTGATTTGATAGTAACTTGGTATTTAGATTTGATTGATGGTGTATCTAAACAAGGAAACAATGAACGGGCATGGATGGCTTCCAATTGTGAAAAAACATATGGGTTACCATCTTTAGCATGTAACCATTGTAAAGCTGTACAATTTTCAGTAGTTTCATATTCAATCTTTAAATTAAAACTGCTATCTCCAACATTCAATAATGGTATGATTAATTGTGAACCTAATGGTTCTATCCTATCTTTAATTTCAAAATTATCAATAATCTCATTGTTGATACTGATCTTATCAATCTGCAAGAAGGATGTGTCTAATTTGATAGATTTTTCAATATCGATTAATCTTGTTAAATTTAAAGTAATGAAACCTTTCACTAATTTCTTATTGAAATCAATTTCCCAATCTAATATGGTGTTATTAACATGGAAGGATTGATAATTTGATAATGTGGAATAATCTATCTCTGGTGAAATTTTTGGTCTTTTTGATTCCAAGAATGGTGGTAATACAACCTTACTGTTACTAGCCTTATTGATTGACTTCGACATGACAAGCCGATTGAATTGTTGTACTAACGATAACATCCCCTTTGAACCCCAAATATGCAAAACGAACAAAAAGAAGTTGTTACTGAAAAAAATGAAAATAAGAAATATACAAAATGCAAAATTTGAATAAAAGAAGGAATATGTAATAATATATAAAGTTTATTTTTAGGTGTACATATAGTTATCTAAGATTGTCAAAGGACTAGATTAGCTATCAGTTTGTAGAGAAATGAATTACTACCAAAATGGCTGTTCAATGGCATTCCAGAGACCAGTCTTACAAAATTGAGTACAAGATCTGTAAAAAACTTCCATTGGAAGAAAATTCTAATTGTTATTTGCGACTCCTTCAGTATTTTCCAAAAAAGGTACAATATGGAATTGATTAAGATGGACCAAATAATCAATAATATCAAATTTGATCTCATCGATTGATTAATTTTATCAATATAAGCACTTATCCTACTATCTATGTTTATCCAGTTTTCATGTTTAAAATATCTATTTTCTGTATTACTATCCCTTGACGGCTTTTTAAATGGAGACAAGAAATTTCTATTTATGATCTTATTCTTCTTCTTTCTTATGGAAATTTTCCATTTACTCTTTAAAAATGAATCTTTTGTATTATTTTGCAATTTCTTGTCTATTGTTCTCCTTTCTTGTGATATTAGACTAGTCCAATGGACACCGTTTCTTAAATTTTTAGCAATCATATAATCTTGTTCAAGTAAAGTACGTACGGTACTGACGCCATTTAAGAAGACTGAGTGAGACTCTACGAGTTTACAATCTGGTGCTAAAAATAATGCTGTACCAAATTCTGTCATGTCTTTGCTTGAACCCTAATCGTAGGGTCAACTGGAAAAAAATGGCTGGTTTAAAAGATACCAGCCCTAACGTGGCTGAACCGCTTACGTAATTGGAAACGGTGAGGTCTCCGAAGTTCCCCGCCGTGTTCTCTTACAAAAAAACCCTAAAGTACCTAAAACCCTAAAATTTCCAGCTTTTTCAAAATTTGCAGAATTTTTTGACGCACTCAGCTTTGAAACTGCAAGGGTAACATTGAATTCACGCGCTACACGACACTCACAGTACACCACAGCACTTATAGAACGTAGGGTTGCTAGCTATCGTCTCCAATTACCAATTGGCATATCCTCTACAAACCATCACAGTCTCATCGCAGAACCAGATCGACTTCTTACCCGCTAAAGGTAAACTGTTTACCCAGAAATAATAAGAACAAGTTTTAAGTCTTATTTCTTGGCCTTACACAAACCAAATCCTTCAGAATCCATTTTTGCAACTCTAATTTAAAAACTGTTACACATAGCCTGTTTCTATTGATCTTTCTTAATATTTTTTTTCCTTCTTCTCGTTGCCAATATATATAAGAATGTCACAGCATAATACAATGACTTCCAATGTTTCTGATATGAGATCACAACAGCAGTTGAATTTGTTACAATTGCAAAACTTACAACAACATGCGAGAAGCCTCACTTCAACAACAAATAATAATAATGTTTTACAAAAGACAACATCAAACACTATCAATAACACCAACAACAGCAACAACAACAACAACACTCAAACTAATCAAACAACCAACACTAATTCAAATAATACTCAACGTAAGAAATCATTGAATTCGAATAATATAGTAAGCAGAAACTCTTTACAAAAGCAAAGGTTAGCTAAACAACAACAGGATCCAAGATCACCATTATCTATACTATTACCCACTCAAGCTCAACCTACTGATATATTAGCTGCTAGATTTGGTGCTTGGAGACAAGTTATTAAATCATTGTTAATCTATTTAAATGAAATTGCATCCATTCAAGATGAAATTATTAGACAACAGTTAAGATTATCTCATGCTATCCAATTCCCATTTTTCAATATTGAAAATGGTACCAATCTTTCTAATAATGGTAACAGTAATTTAAGTGATGAAAATAAATCTATACAAAATTTTTTCTTACCCTTGGGTAACGGATCCATTCATGATGTTCCAACAATTTTAAATCAATATCATACTACTTTAGCATCAGTCGCATCCAAATCATCCAAAGAATTGACTAATGAAATTATACCAAGATTACAAGAATTAAGAAATGATCTTTTAATCAAGATTAAAGAAATTAAATCATTACAATCAGATTTTAAAAATAATTGTAATAAAGAACTGAATCAGACAAAGAATGATTTGAAACAATATATCGATTCCATCAAAGATATTAAATATAATAATATTCCCAAGATTGATCCGTATTTAGCTAAATTAGTTCTAGATAAACAAATTAAAAGACAAATAATGGAGGAAAATTTTTTGCATGAGGCATTCGATAATTTACAAAACAGTGGTGCAGAATTGGAAAAAGTCGTAGTCATGGAGGTTCAAAATGCAATAACAATTTATGCACGTATGTTAGGTCAACAGGCACAAATTGTCTTCGATATCTTGATCTCTAAATTAGATATGGGGTTTTTCAGTAAAGATCCTAATTTTGAATGGGATAATTTCATCTCTAGGAATAATAATTTCATATCCCCCAACTTGCCCATGAGGAAATTCAAAGAAATTGTCTATAAATATCAATTTGATCCAATGACATATGAAATTAAATCAGGGTTCTTAGAGAGAAGATCAAAATTTTTAAAATCTTATTCTCGTGGATTTTATGTCCTGACACCAAATTTTTTACATGAGTTTAAATCAAGTGATCGTAAGAAAGATTTAATACCTGTAATGTCATTATCATTGAGTGATTGTTCAGTAGCTGAACATTCGAAAAAGGAATCAAGTGATCATAAATTTATCTTACATGCAAAGCAAAATGGTATCATTCATCGTGGTCATAATTGGGTATTTAAATGTGATTCATATGAAACAATGATTAGTTGGTTCCATAACTTGAAAAAATTTACCACTTTCAATAATAGCCAAGAAAAGAGTAAATATATAATGGATAAATTAAATGTGGATAAAGACGGGAAGCTTAAATTGATAAGTACAAATAGTTCCATGAGGGATGATATTCCAAAGAAAAGACATGAAAATAGAAATGCAAATTTCCCTTCCACAGTGTCAACTACAACATCAAATAATTTATCACTGGATGAAAATGCATCATTTTCCACACAAAAATTAGATAACGCAACGCATACTAATACAACATCATCCATACCAGATACGAATGATTCACAGCTGCAAGATAATATACCAAGTTTGATCATTGATACAATTGATGACAAATGAAAATACTAAGTAATTATGGACCAGATAGGACAAAAAGATTTGATAAAAAAAAAAAGTGTCAAGAATAATTGATAGCAATTAGAAAAAATACAAACAATTTCTGTAATATTAACACACCCGACTAAAATAAATGGACACAATTGTATATATACATGTATATATGTTTCAAAATGAAGTTCATGTATAAATATTTAAAAAAAAAACAATAATTAAGCTGATACATTAATTTTCAAATTTGTGCATAACGTTATCAATCCAATTGATATCAAACTGTTCATCAGAAAATTTAGTCAAAGCGTCTTTTATTCCTTGCTTGGAACGAGAAAGTTTATCTTGTTCACTTAAACGATCAGTAATTTCAAATAAATTTGTTAAAGTTGGAAATTTTTCTTCCTTTGTATCAACATAATCGGGATCACTAGAATCTTTGAAGAAGAAGCCTACTTTGTCACCAACGATATCTAAATATGGGCCCGCAGAAGCATGCACTAATGGAATTAACCCACTAGCAATGTATTCTACCACTGCAATACCAAAATGTTCATTCCACATAGCATTGATACCATAAGTTGCTCTATATAATTGTTTTTTAATTTCATCATATGGTACATCCAATAAGAATTCAATATTATCATCTGGGATCTTGTAATCACGACATAATTTTTTCAAACTATGAACATAATCTTTATCGCTTTGTGATCTAGTCGAACCAATGAATATTAAAGTTAGTATTGGAGTTTCCATGTGAGAGTCTGAGTAGTCGATACGACTATTATAATATTGAGCATATGATTCAATTATCAAATCATGTCTTTTCTCTGGTCTAAATTGTGCAATAACGATACCAAAATTTCCACGTGAACCACGAGAATCATCGTTTTCATTATCACGAATAGCTAATTTTTCAGTTGAACAAGGTGGATAAATTATTTTAGTTGAAGTTTGTGACCAAATTTTCTTTATATGATTATTGGTCCAAGTGGAATTGGTCAAAGCGATTGAAATGTATGAACCAATGTGTTTATAAGACCACATAAATGTCTTCCAGTATAACAATTTGATAAATTTCTTGCCAGGATTCATGTGGGTAGATAATTTTAGTTTATTTAACATATCATTAGAAATAATTGGATAATGTGTATAAGTAATGATAGGTATTCTTAATAAATGTGCCACGAATGGGTAACCGAACGGGTATCCCATAGTATCGCACCAAATATCAGGTGGACATTTCAATATGGCTTCAATAGTTAAAATGATGGAACCTAAAGCTTGACCTAATAAAGTCAAGTAGGGCCAAGTGACACTATCAACTAACCATCTTTTCTTCAGAAAGATGAAAACGATTCTATCAGCTTCTAGTTTGTAATCAAACCTCTTGATGACGTTATCCAGTATCACTTTGCGATCGATACCGATATCACCAGTGTAAATGACTACTATATTATCTAAATCATGATTTAAAGTGGTTTCAACAGCCTTCCATAAGACTTTTTCCCCACCACCACCAGCATTACAATAGGGATGGAAGAACCCCCAAATAGTCTTACTATTCTTACTATGTTGTTGTGGTTGTTGTTCACTAACGGTTAGGTTCTTACAGAGCTGTTTTAAATGGTCAACTTCTTCATTGTTGTCAAAGGCTAAAATGTCGTCCCCACTGTAGAGACAAGGTCTCTTGGCCCAATGTTTCAACAGCTCTCTTTTCAACGCACCTGTGTTCCAAGTGGGCCCACCAACAATCTTACCGTGGCCCAGTTGTTGTTGCAACCAAGGACGCACACCTTTGGGGGGGCTGGAAAGCGTCCTCTTAGCAGAATGGGATCTTAGAAAGACGAGAAGCAACGTGACCGCAGTCTGCAACAGCAACACCGTCACAATCATATCAATGTGCTTCCTCACTACCTTCTAGCTGCTAGCCGCCAAGTTGTGTCTCTGTGGATAAACAAAGTTTCCATTTATTCACAATTTGCAAAAATCGATTTTAAGGTTCTTCAACAACCACTGGCAAACAACAGAATACAGACAGACGTTACCCCCAATGACCAAGAAGACCGTGGTGATCGATGCTGCTGAAAGTGTGAAACTGCCTGAGTTCCAAAGGAGACCCCTGAGTGACACACCGATGGCTACTTCGGTGAATTCCCCCACTTCGTCCACTAACGGGACCCCTCTGGTGTCACCAGAGAACAGTGCACTGTTCTTAAATCAGGCCAGCGCTCGTTTGCGTGACATTGGTGAATTCGATACCATCACAGACGAAACGCCAACCAAAACCACAAACGGGTTCAAACATCACAATTTAGTAAAGGAACGTTTAAACATGACCTCTTCTGATCGTGCCCCATCACGCTCTAGACTGAGTGACGAATTGATGAACTATAACTCAGATAGTGGGTCAGTGTCTCCTGTACCCATCTTGAAAAGAACACCTACGACCTTGAACGTACCGGGATTAACCAGTTCGAAGATATCGCCAGATGGGTTGATCTCTAAGGAGGAACCTGGTTCGAAACTCATTATCGTTATGGTAGGGTTGCCCGCAACGGGGAAATCATTCATCTCGAATAAATTGTCCAGATTCTTAAATTATTCACTTTATTATTGTAAAGTGTTTAACGTGGGTAATACAAGAAGACGTTATGCACGACAATTTGGCATCGGTGAACAGGATTCGAATTTCTTCGATTCAAATAATAAGGAAGCACATATCTTGAGAGATAAATGGGCCATGGACACATTAGATGAAGCCATGGATTATTTATTGGATGGAGTAGGATCTGTGGCAATTTTTGATGCTACTAATACGACAAGGGTGAGAAGAACAATGATTATGGATAAAGTGAAACAAAGAAATGATCAATTAAACGTTTTATTCTTGGAGTCAATTTGTACAGATAATGATGTAGTGGAAAATAATATTAAATTGAAATTATTTGGACCCGATTACAAGGGGAAGAATCCAGAAGACTCATTATTTGATTTTAAGCAACGATTACTAAATTATATTTCTGCATATGAAGAAGTCGAGGATGATGAAGAATTACAATATATTAAAATGATCGATATCGGTAAGAAATTGGTCTCCTACAAGATTGAAGGTTTCTTGGCATCACAAACAGTTTATTATCTACTAAATTTCAATCTATCATACAGACAAATTTGGATTACCAGAAATGGTGAAAGTGAAAACAACGTCAACGGTATCATTGGTGGCGACTCGCACTTAACCATTAGAGGTGAAAAATATGCCAAGGCATTAACAAAATTTATGAAAGAACAACAACAAAAATATGTACAAAAGCAATATTCTGATATGGTTAATGAAAATAATATGAATAAACGT
The DNA here is from genome assembly GCA_003708445.3 of Grigorovia transvaalensis. Taxonomy (NCBI): domain Eukaryota; kingdom Fungi; phylum Ascomycota; class Saccharomycetes; order Saccharomycetales; family Saccharomycetaceae; genus Grigorovia; species Grigorovia transvaalensis. The sequence goes on along the minus strand of PPXN03000066.1, from coordinate 9,070 downwards.
ATCAATGATTTCTTTATTTGGACCAGTATGAGACAAAGAGCCATTGAAACGAGTCAATATTTCGATGATTATGAAAACCCAACAAAGCAAATGAGAATGCTGGATGAAATTAATGCTGGTATCTTTGAAGGTTTGAAATTTCAAGAAATTGAAGATAAATTCCCCATAGAATTCGAGAAAAGACAAAATGATAAATTAAGGTATAGATACCCGGGGATCGGCGGTGAATCATATCTTGATGTGATAAATAGATTAAGAACGGTTATCACTGAGATTGAAAGGATTGAAGATAATTTATTAATCATAACACATCGTGTCGTAGCAAGAGCTTTATTAGGTTATTTTATGAATTTGAATTTTAATGCTGTAACACAATTAGATATACCGTTACATTGTGTCTATTGTTTAGAACCAATGCCCTATGGTATCAAATGGACACTATATCAATATAATGAAAGTGATGATCAATTCCATATCGTCCCACAAACTGAATTGAACACTTCCCGTGTACGTGAGATGGGATTAGTGTACAAGGAAAGACGTTATTCTATCATACCCACAACACCAAGCAGATCATCATCAGTATCGTCATCCACCCGCAGTGTTGTCCATAGTAATCTTGATAAAGAACATGGTAGTAGTAGTAGTAATAGTATGGATAATAACAACATCAATGGTAAATATAATAATGAGGACTTACATAATGCCACAGATTCCATGAAAATGTTTTCCCTTGATGATGAAACGATAACTAGTCATCGGGATAACATTGATCTGGAGGAAGATAGATCTACTTCGAGTCTGAACAAGAAGCAGTTCTTGAAGCCCGTCAGTCTTCTGGAGTCACAACAACAGACACAGTTGTCCAGGCATAGTAACCTACCACCAGCGAACTCTAAATTGATGCGAGAGAATACCGATTGATATAGTGATTGAGTATATATATATATGTATATATGTGAGTGGCATAGACTGTGTATAGACTTGGTAATAGTTCCATTTGCTGACCCCAACTGGGTGGTACCACAGTACTCAGCGGTCGCTGTCACCCGGCCATGTGGAAGTTAACACGAATTTTTTAATTTCGTCATAAAAAAACAGAGGATTTCCAAATTCCACTTTTAAAGGAACAGCAACGACAACCCATTGAGTGCCATGTCTCACCAACGGAAGCGTGTTTATCCACAACAGCAATTCCAATACTCGCAGGGGAACACCTACAACACCCCCACTTTGCCACAGGGCCAGACTCCCGTCTTGAACCAGGATCCAAATGCATTGTATGGTCAACAACCTAACACTCCAGCTATGGCTGCCGCTTACCCCAATGGGGATATGAGTGCTAATTTAAATAATTCTGCTGCTGTTCCACAATTGTTTACTCCAGCTCAACAACAAATCAATCAACAACTGGACCAAACAACAAACGCTATGAATAATTTACAATTAAATGCTAATATTCCGAATATGGGCGGCAATCCCATGAATCAAGGCTACTATGGTCAACCTCAACCAGTACAGCAACAACAGCAGCAACCAATGCCACAACAACAAGGTTTACAGAATCCAATGATTCCATCTGCACAAACCAACAGCAATAAACCAATGAATCAATTATATCCCGTAGATTTGTTAGTAGAATTACCACCTCCAATCAAAGATTTGAGTTTACCACCACCACCTTTGTTGATTCCTCCTGAAAAGATGATTGTACCAAGTGAATTTGCTAATTGTCAGCCCGATTACATGAGATGTACTTTAAATGCTATTCCAAAGACAAACTCTCTTTTGAAAAAGACTAAATTACCCTTGGCTGTGGTGATTAGACCTTATCAACATTTACAAGATAACATCGATCCACCACCTTTAACTGAAGATGGTTGTGTCGTTCGTTGTCGTCGTTGTCGCTCTTATATGAATCCATTTGTCATTTTCTCTGAACAAGGTAGACGTTGGAGATGTAATTTTTGTAGATTGGCTAATGATATACCAATGAATTTTAATCATTCTTATGATGGTTCACAATTGAATCAATATGATAGAAATGAAGTTAAATTTGGGGTCATGGAATATTTAGCACCAAAGGAATATTCTGTTAGACAACCACCACCTTCCACTTATTCATTTATCTTGGATGTTTCACAAAATGCAATCAAGAATGGGTTATTAGCCACCGCAACAAGATCAATCTTAGAGTCTTTGGATTTCTTACCAAATCATGATGGTAGAACTAGAATCTCAATCTTATGTGTAGATAACGCAATCCATTATTTTAATATTCCAAATGATGATGATAATGAAAATATTCAAATGATGGATATTTGTGATATTGATGAACCTTTCCTGCCAAGACCAAATTCTCTTTTAGTCTCATTGGTTAATTGTAGGAAAAATATTGAAAATTTATTGATCAAGATACCAGAAATTTTCCAATTTAATATCATGACTAAATTTTCATTAGGTCCATCTTTGAAATCAGCATTTAATTTAATCAAAAGTACTGGTGGTAAAATTATTGTTGTCTCATCCACTTTGCCCAATAATGGTATTGGTAAATTACAAAAGAGAAATGAATCTGGTGTAGTGAATACACCAAAGGAATCCTCACAATTATTATCTTGTCAAGATTCATTTTATAAGACTTTCACCATCGATTGTAGTAAAGCTCAAATATCTGTGGATATGTTCTTAGCATCAAATGAATATATGGATGTAGCCACATTATCTAACTTGGGTCATTTCACTGGTGGTCAAACACATTTTTACCCTGGGTTCAGTGCTTCAGATTTCGCTGATGTCACTAAATTTACCAAAGAATTTTCCAAGCATCTTTCCATGGATCTTTCAACTGAAACTGTCATGAGAGCCCGTGGGTCCATGGGTGTCAGAACAAGTACATTTTATGGTCATTTCTTTAATAGATCATCAGATTTATGCGCATTCTCTACAATGCCAAGAGATCAATCATATGTTTTCGAATTAACTTTAGATGAAACTTTAAATGGTGATTACTGTTATTTACAAGTGGCAACTTTATTATCATTAAATACTGCACAACGTAGAATTAGAGTTATCACCATGGCAATCCCAATCACCGAATCTATTGTGGATGTGTATGCATCAGCTGATCAACTGGCTTTAACCGCCGTCTTCACTCAAAAGGCAATCTCAAAGGCAATTAATTCAAGTTTAGACGAGGCAAGAGATTTAATTGATAGATCAGTACAAGATATCCTAGGTACTTATAAAAAGGAAATTGTGGTGTCCAATACAGCTGGTGGTACACCATTAAGATTATGTGCTAATTTAAAGATGTTACCATTATTAATGCATTCATTAAAGAAACATATGGCATTCAGAACTGGTATTGTACCAAGTGATCATAGAGCTGCTGCATTAAATTACTTAGAATCAATGCCATTGAACTACATGATTAAGAATATTTATTCACAAGTTTATTCTCTACATGATATGATAGATGAAGCTGGGTTGCCTGATGAAAACGGTGAAATTGTCTTACCAGAACCAATTAATGCCACATCTTCACTTTTCGAAAGATATGGTTTATATTTAATTGATAATGGTACCGAACTGTTTTTATGGATTGGTGGTGACGCGGTGAATGAATTGGTATTAGATGTATTTGGCATCAATGACATCTTCCAAGTACCAATTGGTAAACAGGATTTACCCGTCGTGGGAGGTAGTGAATTTAATGAAAGAATTAGAAACATCATCGGTAAGATAAGAGAACATGACGATGTCGTCACATACCAAACGTTATACATCGTTAGAGGCGCATCGTTAAGTGAACCAATGAATCATGCTTCTGCTCGTGAAGTCGCATCATTGAGATTATGGGCAACTTCTAACTTGGTAGAGGATAAAGTCATGATCACTGAAGGCTACCGTGAATTTTTACAATTCTTAAAGAGTAAAATCAATAAATAGACAGCATTTTGTGTTCAATTTCTCTCAGTCTTGTAATGTATATATTTTATATGAACTGTAATGGTGGAGACTTGTCATCCTTCCAGCCAATATAGAAAATAGTATAATATTTTGAAAAAATGAAAGTACCATTTCTTCTCGATGAGACAGCGATGAACAACAGAAACGAAATAATGTATGTCAGTGTTAGGCCTATATCCGGCTAATATAGAATTTATGATTATACAATCAAGACATGTTTATATGTCTGTGTTGCTTGTGCTTCAGACATCATTTTACTAACCAAATCTTTCATTTCATTGTAGTGTATCTCGAGCTGACTTATTCAATAACGAACTGTCTGGTTCAACAAGTGATAATGATGAACATACATCACCAACGCCACCTGAAGAGCTTGAAATTATTCAAGTTAACCCCGTACTTGACGAAATAGAGACCGCCAACGCAGAGGAACAAGAGGAATCATTCGAATTCTTCCCGTTATTTTCCACTGAAGGTCTCACAAAAGTAGAAATTAAGACTGTAGAACAAGAAGAGAAAGAGTTATTTATACAGAGGGAACGACCCATGAGTTATTATGTGGCTGATTATGGTGCTGAACAAAAACATCAATTTGAACAAAGTGCTATTAACTTTGATGATATTTGGGTTAGGGACCCATATTTGCGGTTTAAAGATAAGATTATTGATTTAAACTTTTATAATAACCAGATTGATCAGTTAAATAAAGAAAGAAGTTTCAGGAAAAATAGGAAATTAGGTCAAAAACAGAGACTAGCACAAAAATTCGGTAAATTACATGTAAAGGAACGTGAAGAACAAGCAAAGATGATGAAAAAATTAATCAAGAAGAAATTCAGTAGACGTGGTGGGAAGAAGAATAAAAAGAAGGAAAAACTAAATCCATTAGCAGATATATAACCATGAACCATAGAAGATTCATAAGCACTTTGTGTTATACTAGACAAAAATGAAAATTAGATATTAAATTATAATACATTATCTGTTCGGTGATCATGTTTATTACGTATATATATATATAGATAGATAGAAGTTTCCTGCTATGATAATATACTTATGGATTGTAACATTATTTGTATGTTATCTTTATGAATATTCTTATTTTGTGACATCGTATTACTTATAGTTTCATGAATGAAATCTTTATTTTTCTTTAAATTTTTGCCCACTGGTCCACCACGATTAAATGATATTTCTAGTTCTTTCTTAAATGATTGAGAAACTTTGCTCCAGTAAATATCTTTGGGCTTATTAGACTTGGTATTATTTGCATGGTTTCTATGTGCGAAAATACTCAATAGACTGGTATTATTACTTTTCATATTGTATTTCTTCGAATCATTATTGAATCCCATATCATTAATATGAATTTCGGAAAGTATTGCTTCAAGTTGGTTCAATTTATCACTAGATGAAATAACTTCATTCAAATTTGTCGGGAAAGTATTGATTGAATTTAAAGTCTTTATGAGTAAAGATGAATTCAATTTAGAGTAATTGATTATGATCTTACTCAGGACAGCATGGAAATCTGATGTGGAGACTTGATAAATTGAATTGAATAGACTTGTTAACTCATTTTCATTCTTCACTGGATCCACTGCTAAGTCAATTATTTGATTATTTAAGAAATTTATCAGTTTCTTCTTATGATCTTTCAAGAATGAGTTTTGTGATTGCTTTATCACGTTCAGTGAGTTTAAGTTGATGTTTTTCTGTAGAGTTATTTGTAACTGCTGATAGAGCATAGCCAATTTGTTAGAATTCTGTAAAGTTATTTCATCTTTCAATACAGAATCTTTTATTAATTTTAGCAAATGTAGATAAAGTAAAGAGTCCCTCAACAAAGTGGACAGTTGATGTACTTTATTTAACGCTAATTGTAATCTTTGGGCGGATTCATAAGATTTTAAAACTTCTTTATCTAACCTATCGTAGGATAACTGCAGAAATTTCAATCCTGGTGACAAGCCATCCACCAGCTGTCTATTGATTTCTTTATCATTATAAAGTTGATCTAATATGACTGATGAATTGTCATTGACAGTTCTCTGATAGATTTTTTCCACTTCATTAATGTCAAATTGGACACGTTTCACAGAATTTTTCAGGTCAATGGTCCCATTTTCGTTAGTTACTAGTAACAAGTCGTTAGCAAATTTGTAAGCATCAAAATTTTCATCTAAGATGTTATCAAATTCACTCAAATCAGACATTTCCACAACAGGACAAGATTATATTCGTACCTTATTATGAAGTATTTTTCAAATATCGAATTTTTCACTTCAAGTTTTGAAAAGTTTCGTGAATCACGTAAGCGGCTTACTAATATTCAGAAGTGTAATATGCTTTTAATTATTCCATGGAGTTCTATATATATCATTGTACATAAAAAGTTGAGTACGTAAAGTATTAAAGAGTGATAATGGGGAAATGGAGAATATACATTGTTCAGGAACTATTCCCACCAACTCACCAAACCCATACCGTCAGTCTGACAACTACCAATTAGGGCATAGGGCGGTGGATTCTTATTGTTTTCATTTTCTGCCCCATTTGCAGAGTCTTTTTCATCTTCATCATTTTTGGTCTCTTTAGATGGATCAGTAGGTTTGATATCTATGAAAACTTCCTTCTCTACTCTAAATCTGATCATTTCGTTAACATCGAAATATAACTGCGTTTCTTCGTCCATAGACCAAATCCAGGCATTATCATTTGGATTATATACACAATTCTCAAATAACATATTACTTGGTATGAATACATCATTGAAAAAATTACCAATGGAAATTTGAATACCATCATTACTACATTTGGTGATCCAACCAGTTAATATTTCACCAACAACCGGTTTGAAGACTAGTATACGGAATTTCACATTTATAAAGGATGCGCCATCCCCTGGTTTTACTTGTCCTTCATCAATACTCAATACATCATATACCGATATACCTAATCCAACATGTGGTATGATCTTGTTACAGTATTTGTTATTTAATTCGTGTGTTACAGCATTCATTGTCTTAATATGAAATCTATCTGGTGGTATCCTCACTAAATCACTAATCAAAGTTAAAATAAACATCCTTACACTCGCTCGTGAATTATCTCTATGTGATGTTCTAAATTCGAGGTTACGTTGAAAAACGAGAGAGATTCTGTTAAAACACGGTTTATCTTCGATAAGAACAAAAGAAAACTTTATCTGTTATAGCACAAAGATAAATAAACTAATATTTACACTTAAAATTGGAAGTGCGGTAGCCAAAGAAGCAATCTGATATCACCTTCAACCGTTACGGTTTACTATCGAAACCATTCAAAAATTGATCTGAAAAATAGAGGCCTTCGTGTGGAGTGATTTTCAAAATGCGATGAGCCGTACACTGTGATACAACACTGTGATACATTCCAAAACTACCAACAGAACAAGCCCTTCTGATGTATTACATCAAAATTACTCTTCTATACTTCATTAATTATATGGCAAAGCACTACAATCCATTTGCGTTGGAAATGCTTTGAAAAACTGGCAAGGTAGATAGCTACTTTCAAGAACATGAAAATACAGAAATAATATTTTTTTTCACTCGAACTGCTTATAATATGAATAAGCATTCGCCTTTGATCAAATTCTTGATACTGCTGTGACGATTCTGTGTAGCTTGTTAATCTAATATGGGAATAGAGGCTTTGAAGATAGGAAGTAACTATATTAATCAGTACTATATAATATCTAAACAACTAATATAACTAAACAAACTAAATGATTACTTAGTTAATAACTTCTTGTTAATTGAGTAATTCTTAATTGATTAATCTAGTTCTAATTCATTGTGTAAAACTTGGTGGGTTCTTGAAAGAAATCTAAAACTAATGAAAAGTATGTACTATAAAACTTTTCCAAAAATCTGCCATTTTGATATAGAGCTCAAGTGCTGAACTCTTCAACTTTCACTCACTACTTCAAGTATGCTACATAAATATCATCTTGTTGTGTAAAATACTTTTAAAAATGAAATAAAAATGCAAAAAAAGAACTCCTCATAGGGGGCTCGAACCCCTGACATTTCGGTTATCCTTGCTTAAGCAATTGCTTAAAAGCCGAACGCTCTACCAACTGAGCTAACAAGGACGAGTTCGATGGGTTGTGACTGAATGGAAATATTTAACAGGTTTAAACTAACATGCTTACATCAACATTTAGGTTATAATAGTTTGACGGATAGCTTCAACTACAGTATAACTAAAGATATGGAATTATCCATGGAAGATTATGTAATAGAACAAAAAAAATCTTAAATAGTCTAACTAATTGACGGAAATATATTCCGTCATATCCAGAAAATTTATGGAAATATAACTCCGTTATTAAAATATTTTTGTTATTGGTACAAACATCATTATAGTACTGTGGTTCTAGGGCAATTTAACACTATCGGGAGTGACGGAAGTACAGTTTGAGGCATTTTTTGATGTGATAGTATACAAATCAGGTGATATTTGTAGATAGCAGCAAGTCAGGAAATATGATATTAAATGTGTGTCAGTACTATTATTAGAAACACATTTGCTAGTATTCATATTTCTAGAAATTTCGTTTGGTGACCAGACTTCCATTTTTTGGTAACTTGCATCAAGATGACCTCTAGCTAGAATATTTATTGGAATATATGAGTAAATCGATACGATCAAGAATCAATCATATATTTGCAATTGTTTGTTATAAAAAGATATTGTTTCAGTTTACCAGATTTTGTGAAAAATCTGCGATGACTTTGAAAAATGAAAAATATTTTCATTTCAAAATATTTTTTATTTTATATACTTTCAATACATGGAAGCTACCAGTTTCCTGGTATAGTTTACTCATATACAATTATGAATGGAACTTCTTGCTGTATTAAAAGTATATAAAATAAATATATATTTTTAGTGGAAGCTACCAGTTTCCTGGTATAGTTTACTCATATAGAATTATGAATGGAACTTTTTGATCTATTAAAAGTATATAAAAATAAATATATATTTTGAAATGAAAATATTTTTCATTTTTCAAAGTCATCGCAGATTTTTCACAAAATCCGGAAAATTG
>PPXN03000065.1:0-63952 GCA_003708445.3 Grigorovia transvaalensis | reverse complement strand
AACTTTTAATAAAGCAATCCGTTCTTCAACAACTAACATGAATAGTATACACCGCCAACGTGACAACTTTCTACAATTTCTTTTCAAGCAACGCTTTGGGTATTAAACCAGTCGCTTTACTATGAAATGAAATACAGAAAGAAGAGAAAATCTTTTACATAGTTTAAGGTTTTTGGAAAAGAAGGGAAAACACAATTAAACGTGATATATATACCAATATATGTTTCGTTTTCTTAGCTTTGGTTTACCCCTTAAACAGGCTTCATAAATGACGTTATAGATACAATCTGACAAAATAGAGATTGTATCATGTAAAGAAAGCATTGGATTGATGTTTTAGCACCTTCCGGAAAGTTACTGCAAGTTGTATTCTGTGGAATTCAAAAAGGAATACATATGGCTTTGACTTGAGGTACACCCAAACAAGATTATCTTTTAAAAGCAGCGAGTTTGTATTATACAATACAATTTGGTTAATCACTTTTTTTAAACTTAACCACAATGGCATAGTTAACAGGGAGATATTTTCAAAGAAACTTCAACATGTAAGTATCATCTATGTATTTGATTATATTTTTGAAGATTTTAGACTTCTTTTGATATGATGTTTAATATCTTTAAGATATTATATTTTCACCTCTGCAAAAATACTGCTTGAACATTTCTTCAGGTTTGCTAGTGGGAATACCTAGTCAAATCAAATTCGATTATTTATATACTAATCTATTAGCAGGTTTTCTTAAATCCAGAAAAACCAACCCATTTACGATTTTCTTAATATTGCTTGTAATGTTAACTTGAAGGTCAATATCATTTATCAATCAGTAAGTTTTGGATACTTCAAAATAATGTCCTAAAATAGTTTTGATATATAAGAATCCTTTGACAAACTGAGGTAGCGGAAGTTTCATTTTCAAGTGGCATCTTCCCGAGAAAACATACAAACTTGTTTGGCTTAAATTGCGGAAACACTTTACATGTCTTGCCTAATCTATCGTTTAACGCGTTTGAGACGTTTATGTATTTTTTAAGTGGCAGACACCCATGTTACAACTTAAGGTAGTTCTTTATTAAAATTAGAAACTCACTGAAGAACTTCCGCAGCAAGTAGATCCAAGTGTACTCCGTTTACTATGCTCGCTGAATACATGAAATATTAAGTAATCTCTCAAGAAAAAGGCATCTTGAAATTGAAAATTAAAATGCATATAATTAATCAAAACGCCAAAAAAATTTATTTTTAATACAAGATCAAAGATTATCTACATAAACAAACATCGCTACTTTACAATAATCAGGATCACAATAGTGGTACTGACTTTACAATACTATTAGAAAGAATAGCGACTTGAAGATGATGATGATTAGGAGATCAAATATACTTCAGCTGATGATAGTATTCATTGTGTCCTTACCATTCATCACATGTGATGAGGTGGATATAAACTCATCTCTGACAAGTAAATCCAAGACAACTAATGTGGAGAGCCTAGTCAACAAGATCGATAAAGAACTTAATAGTACTAGCTTAGCCTTTAATGATACTAAAAATAACACTCTCAGTAATGTCAGTGAAGTGTTTATACCTTCGTTCGCAGTTGGCAGAACTTCAAATGGTATATTATTTATTAATGCCTCATTTGGTACGCCTGCACAAATACAAGAAATGATAATAGATACAACTAAAAGATACAGCTGGATTTTATCAGGTGCGAATGATATACAATGTAATAAATTGGCAAGCGGTTGTCTGTCGGGTAGTTTGTATTATCCAGAAGAATCGACGACATCATTGCAATTACTCAACAATACAGAGAAATTGACTTTAGATTTTTTTGATCAAACTATCATAAAAGCTTTACCATTTTTAGACAATGTGAATTTTACATCAGTCAATACCTACGACTATTTTAACACAACATCAAATAATAGTATAAGAACTGAGCAGGATGAAACAGTGGAGTTGAATGAACGTTTAACGATAGAGTCTAACTGGTTGTCAATCAAGAACACTACTTTCCTAGTGGCAGATGATGATGGGACTATTACAACTGCTTTAGGTTTAGCTGGTGGAAATAATAGTGGTAATGATTTGAATGATATACTGGGTGTTAGTGATGGATATGATTCCTTTGTCTTTCTTAATAAATTAAAGAACTCAAATATTATTTCCACAACTTCATATTCTTTATGGTTAGGTAATGTAACATCTCAAAATGCCACAAATGCCTTCACAGATTCTTATGTCGAACCACATTCTGCAAGATCTGGGGAAGTGGGTAAATTAATATTTGGTGGTATTGATCCATCCTTATTCAAGGGACCATTTTATCAATTCAACTTGTTACCCTATATCGATGGTACCACAAACCAAAGCGTGAAAGGTTATCCCATTTTAGCCATGGGTCCAATCTATATGAGTGCATCAAATGGACGTAGTATTAATGTCACATCTGAAGAATTTAAAGAACCGGTATTATTAGATTCCAGTGATCCAAGTATTTATCTACCAATGAATTCAATCATTCAAGTGGCCATTCAATTAGGTGCAACATATGTTGAAAATTTTAGAAAATGGTTAGTACCGTGTAATGTAAGTGATTTGGATGCACATATTGATTTTACATTTGATGGTTTAAGAATCAAAGTTTCTGTGAGTGATTTGTTAGGTAGTACTTTTTTTGATTCCAGTACAAATAGTACAATTCATTTCACAGATGGTTCAGAAGCATGTTCTTTAAGGCTTTACAACAGTGATGATATTGGTTATAATAGACTAGGATCAACTTTTCTAAGAAATGCATATATTGCGGTAGATACAGGGAAGGGAGTGATTGCTATTGCCAAGGCAAGGGCTTTATCTGTTAATACAAATGCAACCACCACAGTGAAAAGTGCTAACTATTCTAGCGGTATTGTGAGCACCATCACTGAAATTCGATCGATAGTGCCCATCACTGAAGGTGGTACGATCCCTTATGCTACCCCTCGCACTGACACAGATGATAATACATTATCCATCGTCATCAATGAAACGTCAGCCAAGATTCCAGCACAGTTTACTGGTTACATTTACTCTAATGGTATAATATCTGGGTTTGGCAGATCATTTTTTGATACAAATAGACCGAAGACGACCACTTCTAAGAAGATATCTACAGTGAACTTGACAGTTGACAGTTCAGGTCTTCCGTATGCGAACGCCACCACCACAGCAACTAGCAATCATGCCATAAGAATACATGACTTCCAAGATGTGCATCAGCTAGATTTCAGTTGTTTCTTCAGCATTTTCTTTGCCATTCTTGCAGTTATGCTGCCGTTGTTGTGAGTGTACCACCCGTAGTGACACACCACACAGCCGTGGGCTCATAGACAGTACCAAACGTATATATTGCCCTATCAGTTGTATACGTCAGTTGTATAATATTAAACAGATCGTTCTGTACGACGCGTAGTTGATTTTCCAGAATTTTTTGTTTCCAAATGGATTTCAAATTGTTACCTTACCAGATTACAAATCTGCAGTGCTGCGTAACTTGAAGGGCTAGTTCGAAGCATATCTGGAGACTTGCAACATCTGAGTGACGTTAGAGAGCATTGTGTTAGGGAATCAAGTGATACAGTACGTATACAAGGAGATATTTGCCGGATCAACAACGATAGGCAGAGGGATCAAAAAACAATACAATTGGGATAGGAACAAGATAGGATTTCGTCAATAGGTATATTTCGAAAGCTTCAACAAACAAAAGAATAGGATTGATGAGTTATCAGAATAGTAATGCGTCCAGAGGCTTAGCCTCGAATAATCCATTCAGGAGGGATTTGGATGACAATTATGGTGAAAATAACTATAGTAATAATAGTATCAATAATAATAGCACAAGCAGTACTTTTAACCGTAATTCTCCCACACCTTTAGATAAACGTACTTCGACGAATCCATTCTTAGATGATGTAGCATCGGAGAATGCGAACTCAATTCCACAATACACCAATAACAACCACAATGGTAATAGTAATACAAATGGTACAGTTTATAGAGAAAATACAAATAATATTCAATATCCCTCAGCTGAGCAAGAAAAGGAAAGATTAAGACAAAGATATATAGAAAAGGATTTGGAATCCAATAAGCATAACAATAATGGTTCAGATCTTCCACCATCTTATGATGAAATCGCGGATCGTAATAAGAATCAGTACCCAAAGGAGAAAGCTAGTCATAATAATCGTAATGAAGACAATCAACTAAGATCAAATAATGGACAAAGATTACGTCATCATTCTAATCATCGTCACAACAGCAATAGTAGTAATAACAATAGTAGTAATAACAATAGTAGATCACATCGTGATTCACAAGAAAAATCACGTAGATATCATAGTAATAACGCATCATCTACTAATGGTAGTAATGCTAAACATTCTCGTTCAAGAGACAGGAAGGAAAAGAAGGATAAAAGTAAGAAAAATGTTGCTATCGTATCCAAAAATGTAGATACTATTGATAAATTAGATGTAACAGGTTTATTTGGAGGTTCATTTCATCATGATGGTCCATTTGATGCTTGTGCACCACATAGAAATAAGAATAATAAAGCTGCACCAGTTTTAGCTTTCCCCATTGATGGTCCAAATAGTACTATTGGTGGTGCAAACACTAAAAAGTCTGCAATGGATGAAGTATTCGGTAATGATCCAACTTTAGATGATGATAATAATAACCACATGACATCAAATACCACCACTATTAAAAATAACGATCTTTATTCATTGAAAAACGGTAATGCAACTAAAGATGCCATTAGAAGTAATCAATTGAAAAACGTTAGAAATATAGATGCTACAGCACGCGTTAAAGTTCATGGTGTTGAAACAAGTGGATTAGGTTCAAGTACATTTTTAGATGGTGCACCAGCCACTGGTGTACCACAAAGTGGTAATTCTTATACAGGTTATGGTAATGATAAAAATAGTGGCTTACAACGTAATAAGACAATATCATATGGTGGTATGAAGAAATCTTTCAATTCTAACACAAATGGGTCACACCACAATGCAAATGATTTGCGTAGAAATTTAAGTACTCATAGCCATCAAGGTAATCCTAATTCATTCAATAATAATAGAACACCCATTGAGTATAATAGAGCCTACAGTGCAGATAGCTCAGTTGATCATAGTTTAAGAAACAGCAACGATGGTACATTTACTAGAAATTATGCAAATAACAACTCTGAATATGAAGATGAAGATGATTTATATATAAATAATACTAGCAATAGCAGCGGTGTTCGTTTTGATAGTAATGCAAAGAAAAGTGGTACTTCAACAGGTAGTAAATTTTTGAAAAGGGTGAAAAGTTTAAAAGTTGGCAGTAAGAAAAATTGATATACTTATCATTCAATTAATTTTTGTTGCCTAGTTGCACATTTGATGTTAAAAGACATTTTTAGGTTTATTATTACTATGGTTTAAGCTATATATAGGTATGTATATGTATACGTTTATATGTGTTTGTATGTGTATGGATATGTATATAGTTTGCGCACCAATGCATATATGTATAAAAGAAACAACTGAATAAAAGCAGTGTTGAATAAATAGAACAAATACTTAAAATTTAAGTGAGGAATATAAATATGTATAACGAGATATTTACAAGAAAAATTTAAATAAATGTTTCTGGTTTATACCATTTTGGCAATCTAGACTGAACAATTTCCCAATTGATAAAATTCCAAATAGTATTCAAATATAGTTCTTTACCAGTAACACCAAAATCAGTCAACCAAACTTTAGGTGAAGCATCAATTGCCAGTAAAGGTACATATTTGATAGTGTTATCTTTATATTTCAAATTTGTTTCAGTAATTCTGTTTAATTCATTTATCCTATCGTTTGTTTCCAAGTCTTTATTTTCACCTTTGTAAGAGTTATATTTTTCCCAGGTATTTAATTGATATGGTGTGCCAGCATTATAGGTATTGACTATGAATAAAGAATCAAATTTCAATGAATCACCAAAAACGTTATTATAAACAGAGGACTTAATATCCTTACCGTCATTCCAAAGGTGGCTAAAATTATAATTACTGTTGTTGTTTGCAAATGGTAGATTGTCGTGGTGTAAACGTGCCACTAACCATGTGAATCCATCACCACCAATAGCGTTTGCTGAATCTAAGAAACTCAATTTGAATTGTTTCATTGAATCAAACGAATCAACAATAGCATTATGCAACTTAATACAACCTTGATCCAGGATATAATTATCGTTTTTAGTGTCCTTTTCTTTCAACGCAGTGGGTGCAAAATTGTCGTATTCCCAATCTTTCCTTATACAGGACCAGGTAAATTGTAAATTATACAACATGGAACAATCCTGAACAATCTCCCTCCTACTAGCCAATGTGCCATTTTCCAGGACTATTTCCAAGATGTTTTTCTTCGCAAATTGTGGTTTGTCCTTAATATCTGTGGCTAGCTTGTTCTCGAATATACGAAGACGATCCTGCCAGCCGTATTGCAAACCCTTGGAGGACAGCAACCCTGGGATCTCTTTGGGGAAACGCAAGTTTCTTTCTGCCAATGTTGCAGTTGCAAGTCTGCGAGTCAAGTTTAGCATCACACCCTCTTGTGTTGTTCACCGCAATTGAAATGAACACCCAGTAGTAGTAACATGATAGATAACCATTAACTCTTCTCGAGCTATGTAAAAACCACGTGATAACTATCTGTCACGTGCTTACAATTGTCACGTGCTACTAGAGGTCACGTGGTAAAAAGTGTCAAAATGTTGAGTTGCACGTGACCGCTGTTACCCGTCAACGCATCGATTTTTTTTTCCTCCATCGATGAAGTGAAGTTTGTTTGTTTACAATTGCAAACCATACAGCAACGATTTAGCCAAGATGTTAAAATGGATTCAAGGTGGTATCTCTGCCGTCACAGGGCTTGCAGAGCCCGAATATGGGAAAGAATATATCCATTCTGCTGCTGATCGTTTGGCTGATAAGCAACCGTACTATAAGGCACAAAAGGATGATTTCAATTGGGTTGCACCAGATTATACCAATGTGGAAACAGCGACTTTTTATTTCACTGATTTAGAAACAGGAATTGTTGGGTTTGCTCAAATTATTCATTCGTCCATTTTGGGGATGAAGAAAGCAGCACAATTTACCTTTAGAATCTTCAATTCTAGGGATCCAGATGATTTAAATCTTTGGACCTCTACTAAATTAGAAAATTTTAGATGTGATGGTACCAATTTTTATGCTGATGACCTTTACATTGAAATTAATGATGATAAATCATTCCATTTGGTATCAAATGTTTGTGAACAAAGTAAAGTAGACCTTATTGTTGAAAGATTAACTCCAATGGTTCAAATTGGTAAAGATCCTTCAACTTATTATGGTGACAATATAGATGAACCATGGGGGTCACTAAAACATCAATTTTGGCCAAGAAATAAATTGACTGGTAAAATTGAATTATTGATCGAAGTACCACAATCTGAACTCGATGATGAAGATGAAGATAAAGAAAACGAAGATGATGAAGAGGAGGAAGAGGAGGAGGAAGATAATGTTGATGAAGTAGAAGAGGAAGAATGCGATGATGATGATGATGATGATGATGATGATGATGATGATGATGATGATGATGATGATGATGGTGAATATACCAGTGATGATGAGTATTCATCTGATTATGAAAGAGTTTATGAAGAACGTACAATCACTTTTGATGATGAAAAACCAGCTTATGCAATGTATGTAAAGGCATTCCAAGGTATGAAGCCACATCATGCTGCTAAAGCTTGGAATTTTGAATTAATCCATACCCCAGATAACTCTTTCGTTATGATGGAGTTTATTACACCAAAATCATATGGTAACACTAAAGTATCCGTTGCTATAGTAACAAGTAAAGATGATATTTTAACTGTGTCAATTGATAACGATTTCAAACATAACGATGCCGAAATTGATGAAGTTGGTTGGAGCGTTCCAAAATCTGTTGCTATTGATCTTAACAGTTGGAAAAGTACCGTCACTGACGAAACAATCGCTAAGTTTATTAACAATGATAAAGAAAATGATGATAAAGAAGCTAATAAACAAAGAGAAATTTCAAAAGAGGAACAAGAAAATAGAATTAAAATTCATATAGATGGTCCATTGAACAATCTAGTGGAAAGAGTCGATGTCATGGGCGAAATACCTGGATTTGTTAAGAATATCGTATCGGGGATCGCAGGTACTAAACCATTCATTTATCAATATGCTAACGATAACTATAATCTAACTATTGATGGTCAGGAACAGAAAAATTGTTTAGGTTGGACTGAAGTTACATTCATTTCCCAATCTGACGTTGTTGCTGATGATGCCTATGATGAAAAATAAACTTCCATTCAGAAACAAAATTAACACGGACTAAAAAAACATATTGACAATCATAATTAATTAAAACAATACCACAATCACATTTCATTAATATATCTTTCTATATTTTTCATAAAGCATTTATCTACATTTTACCAGAGAAACAAAATCACACTTTTAATTATATATCTTAGATAAACAATACTTTCCATAGTTATATATCCTGATAATTTTAATAATTACTAATTTCCTTTACTTAAATCTTTTCTTTCACTTTTGCGCGTAAGCGCCGAAATCAGATTTTGTATTATTTCAGAAAAATTGATTTTGCAAAGGGGAAAAAAAAGGTATTAATTTCATCTTACATGGAACTACCTTTCTTCAGCAAAGAAAGCAGTACACGAATTAAGTAGATGGATCTGTGTTATTATTGTCGACATCAAATCATTCTCGAATGATTGTTTTAAGATATGTGCAAGATAATTGGGGTAACGATTTTGTTTATTTCAAATGAGTGAAATATGTTTTCCATGACTAAACATAAAAAAATTGGATAAGAGATACAACTTTAAGACTTTGGAAGCGATTTTGAATATTTTCTTCTGCATACAAATCCTAACCACTTGATTGATTTGAAAATTTACTCAGGAACAAGAATATACAGGTTAAAAACCAAATGTATTATACCGTGTACTTGCATAAATTTTTTATACAAGAGAGAAGAAAACTGAGATGTTATTAAAGGAAGTAAGCAGATTTCTATTCCATACCGATCATAATAGCTTCAATTTTTAAATCTCTCCCTATACAATAGTTATACAAGAACAAACTTGGAGAAATGCATTTTCTTTTGGATTTTTAGTATGCAAGTATTATTTTTTGTTATAAATTTGTGTCACAATTCCCTATGTGGCATTTCGAGCAGAAAAAAGAAACTGATCTCAACCTCATTGCTTTTGAAAGAAGAGAACCGACGGCATTGTCTTTGAAGGGATTACTTTTTTTGTAAACATTACTATTTCAGTCACTGAAAGCAGTACTAGTTTTTGCTTTTTTTGGCATTTCTTTTTATTTCTTTTTTTCTTTTTCAAAAGCTGTTACGAGTTTTGTTTTATTTTCTGCATATTTACCAAGTTTACCCCAGATTTTGAACCAATCAGTTGCTTCAATCAAAAAAAATAACGATACTTGGTAAATTTAATATACCAGAGAACGTATTATCAGCATCCTAACACGGAAAGGTTTCCTTGGCGAGATTTTTGAGGGATTAAAATCAAAATCTTACAAAAGCAGCCATCTAGTGTTCAGAGTATTACTTTTTAAGACCGAGGATCACGTAGTCGTTTATTCACTGAAATTCTATAACGGCATTAAATTTATCCGCTTTTAGTACGTTCTTTTCTAAGATTTAATTAAAGTTTTTTTCCGGTAAGATTTTTTTTTCATACAAATGACGTTTGTTTTGTTAAATATCAAGAGTTTTTCCACCTATTTCTTTCAAAGTTGTACGTTCTTTTCTAAGTAGTACGAATTTTTCAAGGATAAATCAAGCTTTATTCGGGCTGGACCGGCAAAACAATAATCCGTTTAATAAAGGATATATTTCCGATCTAGAATTATGAGATTATTTCGATTATTGGTTAGATTAATGAACCTATCGTGATGAACATTAACCACGTTATATGCAATTTAAAAAAACTCTGGGGTAAATATAGTCATACAACTTAGTTTGGAAACCATAACAAATCTCTTTTTATTTTTGTTATCCCCGCTTCGCGATATCTCCAAGATCTTTTTTTAAATAGATACTATGGCGTAAGTTTTTCCTTCAATCACTGAAAGTCTCAATAAATTGACCAATAGCAAAATTTCAGGAACATTACGGAAAAAAGTAATGCCGTTTTAAGATATCTCAACTTCAAAACGTAGAAAATTCTAGTTTCAGTAAACTTAAATAAAGCAACAAATCAATATCTGCTGATATTAATCCGCAGTCACCTAGAATCTCAGGCAGCAAACCGGAACAATATTTTTCATTTTCAAATCTGAAAAGCAATCCCAAAAAAGAAATTGAGTGAATGTTTTTTTGTGGGGATAAAAAACTGGAGTGAAGTGGGGCCCCACGGAAGAATTATTTTCCGATGGGATAAAATTTTCAAGTAACTCACTGAAACTATCGTAGTAAAAATTGATTTGTTCCATGTTTACAATTGTGATTAAAAGTTGAATAATAGGTAAAATTTTTCTTTCAACATTGCTGGCTTGAAAATTAAATGTGACTTTTGATTTGATTCAAAAAATATATAAATACAACGAGATTTCTCCAGTTTTCATTTCAAGCATCTGTTTCCATATTTTATTTTAATTTGTTTTTAGATTTAAAAAAGTATCGAACTATTCTAATAAAACAAATTATGTCTAGTGAAGAACAAATTTCAAGAGTAGAATCTAATTCTGCTTTATCAACTCCTTCTAACAAGGCTGAAAGAGATGAATTCAAAGACGAAATCTCTGAAAACTCTATCAATGCCGTTGAAATTCCAAGCAAACCAACTAGTGCATATGCAACCATTTCTATTATGTGTGTTATGATTGCTTTTGGTGGTTTCGTTTTCGGTTGGGATACTGGTACTATCTCTGGTTTCGTTGCTCAAACTGACTTCTTGAGAAGATTAGGTCAAAAGAAACATGATGGTACTCATTACTTATCTAAGGTAAGAATGGGTTTAGTTGTTTCTATTTTCAACATTGGTTGTGCTTTTGGTGGTATTATCTTATCCAAAGCTGGTGATATGTACGGTCGTAAGAAAGGTTTAATGCTTGTCGTCATCATTTACATTGTTGGTATTGTCATTCAAATTGCTACCATCAACAAATGGTACCAATACTTCATTGGTAGAATTATTTCTGGTTTAGGTGTTGGTGGTATTGCTGTTTTATCTCCAATGTTAATTTCCGAAGTTTCTCCAAAACATTTAAGAGGTACTTTAGTCTCTTGTTTCCAATTGATGATTACTTTAGGTATTTTCTTAGGTTACTGTACTAACTACGGTACCAAGAACTATGACAACTCTGTTCAATGGAGAGTTCCATTAGGTTTATGTTTTGCTTGGGCTTTATTTTTATTAGGTGGTTTAACTTATGTTCCAGAATCTCCAAGATACTTAGCTGAAGCTGGTCAAATGGAAGAAGCCAAACACTCTATTTCTATTTCTAACAAGGTTTCAGTCGATGATCCATCTGTCTTAGCCGAATTAGAATTGATTGAAGCTGGTATTGAAGCTGAAAGAGAAGCTGGTTCTGCCTCCTGGGGTGAATTATTCTCCACTAACGGTAAGGTTTTACAAAGATTAATCATGGGTTGTATGGTTCAATCTTTACAACAATTAACTGGTGATAACTATTTCTTCTACTATGGTACTACTATTTTCACTGCTGTCGGTATGAACGATTCTTTTGAAACTTCTATTGTCTTAGGTATTGTTAACTTTGCTTCCACTTTTGTTGGTATTTACTTAGTTGAAAGATATGGTAGAAGAACTTGTTTATTATGGGGTTCTGCTACTATGACTGCTTGTATGGTTGTTTTCGCTTCTGTCGGTGTCACTAGATTATATCCAAATGGTATGAACGAACCATCATCTAAGGGTGCTGGTAACTGTATGATTTGTTTCACCTGTTTCTTCATTTTCTGTTTCGCTACCACTTGGGCTCCAATTCCATTCGTTGTTAACTCTGAAACTTTCCCATTAAGAGTCAAGTCTAAGTGTATGGCTATTGCTCAAGGTTGTAACTGGTTATGGGGTTTCTTAATTGGTTTCTTCACTCCATTTATTTCCGGTGCCATTCATTTCTACTACGGTTACGTCTTCATGGGTTGTTTATGTTTCTCTTTCTTCTATGTTTTCTTCTTCATTCCAGAAACTAAAGGTTTGTCATTAGAAGAAGTTGACACTATGTGGTTAGAAGGTACTTTACCATGGAAATCTGCTCAATGGGTTCCACCATCTAAGAGAGGTTCCGACTACGATGCCAATGCTATGGCTACTGATGACGTTCCAATGTACAAGAGAATGTTTGGCAGAAAATAAATTTAGCTAACTCAAATCCTAATTTACTAATTACAAGTTACTAATTGAATTTTAATTTAATATATTAATACATTTTACTCGCATTTAAACATTTTAATTCAAAGTTTAACTTAGTCTATTATTCATATAGTTACTTTTAATGATACAATTTTAATAATACATATAATCCAATAATAATTACATTTTCCATTACGTTATGCGCTTTTCAACGAAATCGTTTTGAATTACGCTATACCAAATCCTTACTAATCACACTACGGAATTCATTGTACTTCTAATGTAAAAACGTGCAAAACGATAAAAATCGATGACTCTTCGAAATTTTTCATTTTTTTATTGACATAAAATTTTCTTGTTCGAAATGAAAAATAAAAAAATTTGAACAAAATTGGCTACAAGTACAAGGACAATACTTTATTCAAAAGATAAAGATAATTGAAGAAATTGAAGATGTCCTCTGTTGAAAATTTACTCACACAATTAAAAAAATTTTCTGTGGAAGAACCAAGCAAAGTTGAAGGTTCATTCCCAGATGTCAACGTTGTTGATCTAATGAGAAATTATATCTCCAATGAATTAAGCACAATTTCCGGTGTTGATAGATCCTTAATTTTTCCAGCATTAGAATGGACAAACACTTTAGAGAGGGGTGATTTATTGATTCCTATTCCAAGATTAAGAATTAAAGGTGCTAATCCAAAAGAACTTGCTATTGAATGGGCATCCAAGTTCCCATGTGGTGAATATTTATCCAATGTTGAAGCTAATGGTCCATTTTTACAATTTTATTTCAATCCACAATTTTTAATGAAATTAGTTATTCCAGATATCTTAAATAGGAAAGATGATTATGGTTCTTGTAAGATGGTGGAAAATAAGAAAATTATTGTTGAGTTTTCATCACCTAATATTGCCAAACCATTCCATGCTGGTCATTTAAGATCCACTATTATTGGTGGTTTCATCTCTAATTTATATGAAAAATTAGGTTGGGATGTTATTAGAATGAATTATTTAGGTGATTGGGGGAAACAATTTGGTGTTCTTGCCATTGGGTTTGATAGATATGGTAATGAAGAAGAATTAGCTAAGGATCCAATTCATCATCTTTTCGAAGTTTATGTTCGTATTAATAAAGATATTGAAGAAGAAGGTGATTCATTACCAGAATCTGAATCCACCAATGGTAAAGCTCGTGAATATTTCAAGAGAATGGAGGATGGTGACGAGGAAGCATTAAAAATTTGGAAAAGATTCCGTACATTATCTATTGAGAAATATATTGATACTTATGCCAGATTGAATATTAAATATGATGTTTATTCTGGTGAATCACAAGTGTCACAAGACTTGATGAAGAAAGCATTAAAGATTTTTGAAGAGAAGGGTTTAACACATGAAGACAGAGGTGCTTTATTGATTGATTTAACTAAATTCAATAAGAAATTGGGTAAGACAATTGTACAAAAATCTGATGGTACTACATTATATTTAACCAGAGATGTTGGTGCCGCTATGGGTCGTTATGAACAATATAAGTTTGATAAGATGATTTATGTTATTGCTACACAACAAGATTTACATGTTGCCCAATTTTTTGAAATTTTGAAGCAAATGGGTTTTGAATGGGCCAACAGATTAACTAATGTTAATTTTGGTATGGTTCAAGGTATGTCTACTAGAAAGGGTACTGTTGTATTTTTAGATAATATCTTAGAAGAAACGAAAGAAAAGATGCATGAAGTTATGAAGAAAAATGAAGCCAAATATGCACAAATTGAAAATCCAGAAGAAGTGGCTGATTTAGTTGGTATTTCAGCTGTTATGATTCAAGATATGCAATCCAAGAGAATTAATAATTATGAATTTAAATGGGAAAGAATGTTATCATTTGAAGGTGATACTGGTCCATATTTACAATATGCTCATTCTAGATTAAGATCTGTGGAGAGAAATGCTAAGAACATTACCAGCGATAAATGGATAAATGCAGATTTTTCATTAATCACTGAACCTGCTGCTAATTTATTAATTAGAATCTTAGGTCAATATCCAGATGTATTAAGAAATGCCATGAAGACACATGAACCCACTACAGTGGTTACGTATTTATTTAAGTTGACTCATCAAGTTTCATCATGTTATGATGTGTTATGGGTTGCTGGTCAAACAGAAGAATTAGCCACTGCACGTTTGGCCTTATACGCTGCCGCCAGACAAACATTGCATAACGGTATGCGCTTATTAGGTCTAACACCAGTAGACAGAATGTAAATGCATTAATAAGTAGCTATTTGTATATAAGATGATATAATATGATACTGAATAAAGTATGCTATCGGATATTTCCCAAAAGGGAAATAAGAGATATTTTCCTTAAACTCATCGCAAATTTTTTTCATTTTCTATGGAAAAAAAAAGAATAACCAAATTTCCAATCAAAACACTACAAAAGTACTACAAAACACACTCCAGATACATATATATACACATAGTTGAGAAATGGGTAAAGCTAAAAAGACAAGAAAATTTGCCCTTGTGAAACGTACACTAAATACCAAGAAGGATAACAGAATCAAAGAGAATCAAGTGAAAAACCAAACTAAAGATGATCCAGAACTAACGAAACATATACCACAAGTGTCAAGTGCACTTTTCTTCCAATATAATGAGTCTATCAAACCGCCATATCAAGTTATAATCGATACAAATTTTATCAATTTTTCCATTCAAAAGAAAATCGATATTGTTAGAGGTATGATGGATGCCTTATTAGCTAAATGTAATCCCTTGATAACAGATTGTGTTATGGCCGAATTAGAGAAATTGGGGCCCAAATATCGTATTGCGTTGAAACTGGCCCGTGATCCAAGAATCAAGAGGTTAACGTGTACACATAAGGGTACATATGCGGATGACTGTATTGTGAATAGAGTATTGCAACATAAATGTTATATTGTGGCCACGAATGATGCTGGTTTGAAGCAAAGGATTAGAAAGATACCCGGTATTCCCTTGATGAGTGTTGGTGGTCATTCTTATGTCATTGAGAAGTTGCCAGACGTCTTCTAAACTACATGACACTTTTCTTTGTTATGTTGTCTGATATATTTGCTATATATGAAACTGTACCCTAATTGAATGCATTCGTTATTTTGAGACGATCTTCTTTGTGTCTCGTAGGTGGGACCCTATGGTTAGGTAGGTGCAATTACTAAGCCCATTGGGGCGCAATCAGTCACGAAGATGTCAACTTGAATGACCTTCCACTGGGTGACACCCCACTAAAATGGGTGCCAGGCGGAGTGTTGGTGGAGTTCCCTGTTGGGCGTCCTGCCTAACGTTGTGGGACGCCTGTCTGAATTTAGGCTGAGCCCCGCCTAACCAGCAGGAGGCCGGGCAGGGAAACACTAAACATGGAAATTTCCAGATTTAAGGAAAGAAACATTTGAAAAAAGAATCACACATAGTTAAACGATCCTACAACACAAAACGACACAACTTGGATGTCCCACATCTTGCACAAGACACTCAGCAATGTACATCCGACCTTGAGGACCACTGGCATGGGAATCGGGAACACGCACAGGAGAATCACACTAGATTGGCTACCGTCCAACAAGGATAACCCCTTAGTAAGAAAGGCCAAAAAGAAGAACAAGAGGAAGCTTAGAAAGAAGATTAAGAAGATTCGTTTGGATCAGAGATCTTATAGATCCCTAGGTGAAGATTTTGGCTCCAATGTTCACTCTAATGGTGGTGTGAATGGCAATGTAAGGGGTACAAACGATGAGAATACTAGAAGGGGTAGCTTTTACGCCGATAGTAACGATAATGGTAACACTGCTGCTTTGAATCCAAATCTTTACTTGGACGAAGTGGAGAATCAAGGACATGATAACGGTTATGATCAAGATCATGAAGAACTCGGTATTGAAGATGAAGAGGAAGAGGAGGAATTTGGTGATGATTTGAGTAGAACTATTTCTTTACCTTCTAGAGTATCTGAAACTCCAGAATTGACTCCACCCGATGTTAACTGGATTATGGAGGAACATGGTCGTAGATATTCTTCTAGATTAAATTCTGATGAAGATAACGAAACAGAAATTAGAAATAATTTAAATAATTTTAACAACAGCAACAACAATCATACCACTTCTACTTTCAATGACGAAGAGAGTAATTTACATAATAGAGAAATTAAATATAATGACTTTATCAACAAGATTCAAAATCAGAAGCAAAATTATAATTTGGCCATGGAAGCAAGTGGTAATGTTAATGCTCCACGTAGAGCTTCATTGATTTCTTTAAGTAATGGAACTTTGATACCGAATGTTATTGAAGATATTGGTCAAGAATCATTAAAGGAATTATCACATGCACATGTCACATTTAAATCTGAAGTTAAAATCTTGGCATCATATTCATTACCGTTAACTTTCACTTTCTTATTAGAAGATATTTTCCCCTTAGTTTGTTCATTAACTGTGGGTCATTTAGGTAAACATGAATTAGCCGCAGTTTCCCTAGCCTCGATGACATCAAATATTACTTTAGGTTTTTTTGAAGGTATGGCAACAAGTTTAGATACATTATGTCCGCAAGCATATGGTTCTGGTCGTTATCATTCAGTCGGTATTCAATTACAACGTTGTATTGCATTTTCTATGGCAATTTATTTACCCTTTGCTCTATTTTGGTGGTTCTCTGAACCAATTTTATATTTAATGGTACCAGAAAGAGAATTAGTTCATTTAACATCACAATTTTTAAGAGTATTAATCCTAGGTGCACCACCATATATCTTATTTGAAAATTTGAAAAGATTTTTACAAGCACAAGGTATATTTGATGCAGGTATTTATATTTTAGCCATCTGTGCACCAATTAATGTTTTATTAAGTTATAGTTTAGTTTGGAATAAATATATTGGTGTTGGATTCATTGGTTCTGCCATTGCTGTGGTGATTAATTTTTGGTTAATGTTTACATTAATGTTATGTTATATTATTTTCATCGATGGTAGAAAATGTTGGGGTGGGTTCTCTAAAAAAGCCTTAACACATTGGAAAGATTTAAGTAAATTAGCATTTTCTGGTATTGTTATGTTAGAGGCAGAAGAATTATCATATGAATGTTTAACAATTTTCAGTGCATCATTTGGTACAGAATATTTAGCTACACAATCTGCGGTATCATCAGTCGCTGCATTAATATTTATGATACCATTTTCCATCGGTATCTCTACATCCACAAGAATTGCCAATTTTATTGGTGCCGGTAGAACAGATTTAGCACATATATCATCTAAAGTGGGTCTTTCATTTTCATTTTTCTCTGGATTATTAAACTGTAGTATACTTTTCTTTGGTAGAAATTTCATTGCTAGTATATTCTCTAGGGATGAATCTGTTCGATATTTAATTAGAAGTATTCTGCCCGTTGTTGGATTTGTGCAATTTTTCGATTCATTAAATGCCGTGGCGGGTGCATGTTTAAGAGGACAAGGTATGCAATATATTGGATCTATTGTTAATTTTTTGGGGTATTATTTTTTCGGTATACCAATAGCTTTATTTTTAAGTTTCTCATTAAATCTAAAACTTTATGGGTTATGGATTGGTATTGGGTTAGGTATGTTAGCCATTGGATCCATTGAAGCTTATTTTGTATTGTTCCCCAATTGGCAACGAATCTTGGATAATGCAGAGAGGTTAAGGAAAACTGATGAAGATAGTGATTTGGATGACGATAATATTTCGATTTCGTCTTCATCATCTTCCAGCGATGATGACGACGACGATGATGATGATGATGCGGAGTATGAGTCAAATAGTTATGCTCAAAGAAATGAACCAAATGAGAATTCACCATTATTGCACGTATAAATAAACATACTACTACTATATAGTCTTTTTATATATTTACAAGATTTCTCTTTTCTTTTCCTATTCCTTACTATGACGGTTCAATCTTATATCCAAGTTGGGTAAAACTTTTTCGTACCTGGCCAATTTACGTTTCAATTTCAATTGTTTCCTTGATTGCCTTATAATAGTTCTATCACCGAAAAATTTAAAATCTTGTATATATTTCTTTCCCAAATGGAATTCATTCGTCACGGCATAATCATCCAGACCCAATTTTTCAATTGCCCAATAAAATCTTTCTGGATTATCCCTCTTTAAGTATTTCAGTATTTTCTGTCTTTGTTGTACCAACATTCTTAATTTTCTTGTCGTGGGTATATCCTTCTTATGTTCTTTGACATGTTTTGCCATATTTAAGATATCTATAGTGAGACAAGCAGCCTGTACTTCACTGGATCCCGTGTCACCAGGAAAGCTTTCAAATTCTGATATAGCGAACTTTCTAGCTAATCTAACTTTATCTGCATTAGCCCCATTCTTCATGTTCAAGATTCTCAAGATTGCTTCACGTTTATTTGTTAGCGTGTCTATGTCTTGTGGTGGGTATATTTCTTCATTTAGACCGGATTCTTTCAAGTTTGCCGATTCGATTGGGGATATAGAGGCCATAATCTTATCAATTTCCACCTTAGAATAGTTATGTGTCAAGACATCTGGTTCATTGATAGAAGCCATTATTCTGTTAATGAAAGGGTTATCCTTCCTACCAAAGACAGGATCAATCTTATCCCTAGAGTCCTTCAATTTAGCTTGTAAAATTTCATTCTTTATTCTTGTTCTCTGGGCACGCGCATACCTTATTGATTTGGGTATCGAAGGTGTGAACTTCCCACGGGAGTAGTGTCTTATGGCCCCTGTGCTGTGTTGCACCGCGTGTGTGAAGAAGCTGCGTGTGAACATCTGTGTGAACTCTCTTCTTCTTCTTCTTGTTATTATGGTATAATTTGTCTATCACGTTTAGGTTTATTTCGTTTTCGAGGATTTCTGCAGGCGGGACGGTAGGCAGGTTTCCAGGACACAGGCCCGTAAAATGTCGACTCCGTAGCGGCGTTTCTGCCCGGGGGTGGACAGGGCGTTGGTAAAGATCAGCCTAGGAGTAGTGGGGAGACCTCCCTGTAGTAATTTGTCCAATTTGTCCATCCCAGGGGGTGTCAATTTGTCCATCTTGGTGAACACGACGTCGAAGGGTCGGCCGAGCGAGACCAACAGGTCGATGAGTTGCTCGTCCAGGGTGGTAACTCCGTGTGGACCGGACACCAGCAGGTAACACCGCAACAACTGGGGGCGTCTGCGGAGGTATTCCACCGCAGTGTGGCCCTGCCTGGAGCTGCTGCGGAAGCCGTACCCGGGAGTGTCCACAACCCTAAACTTGTTGCCGATGTTGAAGCAGTTTAGGGTCCTCGTGAAACCGGCCTTCTTGGAGGACTTTGCCGCTTCCACCAGGGTGTCCCTTCGCAGTTCCGTGACCAGAGCGTTTAATAAAGTGGATTTCCCCGCGTTGGACCGGCCCAGAAAGACCACTTCGGGAAGAGGGTTGATCATTTCGAAGGGAATACCTGTTCGACCGCCGTAAATCTTGTTCGCGTTAGGGTTGCGTATAGTTTGGGCCTTCAATTTGGCTACTTCACTTGGGATGGTATCGTAGTCGTCAGAACTCCATTCAAACTTCACTTTGCAAAGTTCAAAAAACTTGTTGGCTCTTTGCACTTCTCGCACTGTGGGGTACGTATACTCTGTGTTTGCTGTCTTGTTTAATTCGAACCAAAATGGTACACTAGCCGTACCATACCCTCTAATTCTCTTGGTGGTACTTGTATTACCCACTATTTTGTTACCCTGTGACATGAAAGCTTGGTAACATCTTCTTGCCATCATCACACTAAAAATCTCTATACCGATACCTATACCTACACCTATACTGCTATTATACTTATACCTAAATCTCAACACCTCTATTATGTCAAAATTTCAACTTTGAAAAATACTATGTTTACATACACAAATTACACGCAAATTCTATCTTATATATTGTCCATCAAAAATAATACCCATTCGCAATAAACTTAATCATATACTCTTCCACATGATTCGTGCCTTCGTAAATATCATCATAGTCATCATCGTCATCATCCATATCTCTATCATTGTCCGTCTTGTCCTTATTCGTAGCATTCTCATCGAAATCTTCATTATCTATATCAACTTCTCTCATAGCTAATTTGGCAGCTTTCACATCATCTTCATCTTCTGCATGTGCTAACAATTTCTCTAATTGTTTAGGATTATCATGCACATCTGGCTCATCAGACAAGATTGGCTTATCATCACCACTGATACCATTCGTAGCATCAGATCCGAAAAGATCCTTCACCGACAATTTACTAAAATAATCCGTAGTGAAATCACCCTTTTGTATAACAACATTATCCAATTGTCTCTTTTGATTCGCCTTCTTTAAGATATTACTCTCAATAGTATGCTCACTGACAAATCTATAAATATGCACATCACGAGTCTGACCAATTCTATGACAACGATCTTGACATTGTTTATCCATCGCTGGATTCCAATCAGAATCATAGAATATAACCGTATCAGCACCAGTTAAATTGATACCTAACCCACCAGATCTACTAGATAATATAAACACAGTCACTTTGGGATCATTATTGAACCTCTCTGTCAAGATTTGTCTATCTTCAATCTTGGTGGCACCATCTAACCTCATATATAGGTAACCATGATAATTTAAAAATTGTTCCAACACGTCCAACACTTTGGTCATTTGTGTGAAAATCAATGCTCTATGTCCATTATCTTTCAAATCTTGTAACAAGGTGGCTAATTTTTGTAATTTACCACAATCATATTGTAAAAGTGATTTATCAGGGAATGCAATAGTTAATTTGGTTTGTAAATGATGCAGGGGGTTCCCTATTTGAGATAACTCCATCTTTAATTGATCTTTTGTTAACATGTTGCCGGGGCTCATTTCATCAACACCCAAGATCATTGGTCTTGTGTCTAATGTCACTGCATTTGGTGGTAAGACAGCAAATGTATCAATAATTTTCTTCTCTTTGATGAATCGTGTTTGCAGTGGTGTAATGAATGGTTCCAGTACTTCATTTTCAACACTTATTTCTGGTTTTATTGTCAACAATTGCAAAACATTTTGTCCATACATCGGCTTTCTATTACATCTTAATTCATTGATATATTTTTGAAACTCTAATGCATTGATCACTTCTTGCGTCTTTTCTTGATTAAAATTCTCATAATACTTGGTAGCATTTTGCAAATATAACACAGATTTCGAATTTTGGGCATAATTTTGCATATATTCTCTTTCACGTAAACTATCAATTTCATTGACAAACTCTTTAAGACATTGGTTCGATGAAATGACATCTGCCATATACGTCGTCATTTCACTGTCATGTTGTGTAAATTGAAGATTCAAATTCGCATAGTTTATTTGATTATCACTAACGGTAGATATCAATTTGGAAAATTTTGTCTTACCAACAAGATTCTCTAAATATTCTTTCATAACAGGTTCACCAAAATTAAATGATGTTAGGATAGGTCTCACCTCAAACAAATCAGGATGATTACAAACTTTCCTCAATTGCATCAAACAATTCACAATAGACATAAAATTACCACTGGCCAATGTAGCCTTAGTTTGTGATCTAGACATAAAATCATCATACAGGAATCTTTGCCTCTTAGAAAGCCTACAATAAACAACATGTTCATACTTACCGGGCATTTGTTTCTCCACATCCGCTTTCAATCTTCTTAGAAGGTATGGTCTCAGGACTTGATGTAATTTCTCAACAGTTTTCTTCGTCTCTAAATTTTGTTCATAACCACCGCCAGTTTCAATAATTTTATCCACTGGTCGACCAAACCATTGTTGAAATGCTTCTAAATCCGCAAAACCTGATACTTTTTTACCATCAATCATAGTTTTGGGCATCAAAAAATATAATAATGACCACAACTCAGCTAAATTATTTTGTAATGGCGTACCAGTAAGTAATAATCTTCTTTCAGTATTAAAATTCAACAATGCTTGCCATCTGGCAGATCTAAAATTTTTAATATTATGTGCTTCATCTAAAACCATATATTGCCATTTCTTCCTCTTAAATGAATGTTGATCTTGAACAATTAATTGATACGAAACAATACAGACATGGAATGCATCTGTCTTATTCCAACCTTTCCTTTTCTCCTTACGTTGTTGCGGTGAACCATAATAAGTTAATACTTTAAACCCAGGTGCAAATCTTTTAAATTCCATTTCCCAATTCAATAAAACAGATGTGGGTACCACAATTAAATGGGGCCCCCAATTCTGCTTTTCACATGCTAAATATGCTAATAATGATATCGTTTGAATAGTTTTACCTAACCCCATTTCATCAGCTAAAATACCATTTGTTTGATTATTATATAAGGAGGCTAACCAATTTAAACCTTGCTTTTGATAAGTTCTCAATGTACCTCTTAATAATGATGGTATAGGAACATCAACAACACTTAAATTATCAGCAGTTGGAAGCATTTCATTTGCACCATGTTCTTCCTTTTCAATTTGTTGCTTTTCAGGTTCAGTCTTGATCAAATCATCGTCAATTTCCGATATTTCTTCAATTTTCGCATTCTCCTGCTTCATATCATGGATATCACTGTTTCCAGCTTCGTTAACGCTTGGTGTGGAATGTGGCGAAACAGATTCGGCTAAGTTTGTGGAATCAATAGAATCTTCTACTATACTATTTGCGTTTTCTTCCTCTTCTTCCATGACAAAATCTTCTGTATCGTCAACTTCTTCTTCTTTACCGTTACCCAATAAATCAGATAAACCAACTGTAGACTGTCTTTTACTCACTGAACTACTATCGTCATCATCTTCTTCTTCATTATCACTTGAAGCAGTAGCAAGTTCAGAATCAGTTTCGTCATCTTCACCAGTTAATATAGAAGAAATATCACTATCTTGTTGTGTATCTGTTCCTGATTTGGATACGTTATCCGTTTCCACATCATTGCTAATATTTTTATATTTTTCTTTTAATTCCAAAACAGAGAGTTCTGCATCTGTTGGTTCATTATCAGAAGGTTTATCAGTAATCGATGCCATCTCGTTACTGTTTTGATCACTTTCACTTGATGAACTGGAAATGAAATCATCATTATCATCATCATCATTTTCAGAGTCACTATTAGATAAATCCGAACTAAATTCCGTGCCAGTTTCATCAATTTGATTCAGCTGTGCACCTAATAGTTGTGTACTTTGTTCTAAAATTTTAGATAAATGTTTCTTACCTTGAATTGTCTTTAATTTTTCATCTTCATGTTTTTTCAATACTCTATATGCCTTTTCAGCAACATTCCATCTTTTCTTAACCATTTGAGTAATGGTCCTACCAATTGCCTTAATGTGTCTTTCATGTTCTTTCCTTTTCCTTTCATCTGCTGTGGCAATATGTTTGAAATGTTGCTCAATCATTTGTGAAACTCTTTTTGCTCTAGCAATTCTAGCTTTCTTATTTGAATTGACAAGTTTACTCATATGAATACCTTGATTAAATAAAAAATCATAATGTGGTATCTTATTTTGTTCTTTATAGAAAAATTGAATCGGATCAGGTCTACTAGGTTGTGTTACTCTCGTATCCTTTGTGGTTACTGGTTGGATGGAATTATTGTTAAAATCATATTTCAAGATACCTAGGCTCAAACCCTTTCGAATCGATTTAACAGTTTTCCTTTGTTCTAATATGAACTTATCATATTCTTCAAGACTCATTTCTTCGTCAAATAATTTAAACGAATCTAAATAATGTGGCAAATTATCAAATTTTGGACTGACAATATTTTCTGGATTCGTGATTGTTTGCTTTGGAGGATTGACAAAAAGTTTAATCTTGTCAAGTAATTCCCTTTTCCTTTGTATCTTTTCATTGATTCTAATTTCTTGAGGTGTAAGTTTAGGTTTTCTGCCTCTACCTCTTTTCTTATAAGTTCTTCTTGCTGGTTTTGGTAAATTTTGTACATTCATATCATTTTCATTGTCTGTGTCTTCAGATGAAGTAGTAAAATAATATGTATCACTATCACCATTAAAGTTTTCATTACCTAATAATGGAGCATCCGGATCTTTGATATCCTCCAAATTTTCGTCATTGCTTTCGGTACCTTGATCAAAGGACTTTGTCTTTCTAGTTATTTTACGTCTTTTACGATTTGATGTCAATTGGTTTATCTTTTCATCATCGGTCAATTCTTTCTTGATTACTTGAGCAGTGTGACGCTTAGAGTTTGCATTTGTCTTTACATTTCCGTTCTTGATTCTTTGTTTATTTTCTGCTATTAGTTTTTGCAAATTTTTATTTAATTGTATAAATTTGTTATCTACCATTGGTTTGATAATCTCTAAATTTGTACCAATA
Source organism: Grigorovia transvaalensis (assembly GCA_003708445.3). Classification (NCBI taxonomy): domain Eukaryota; kingdom Fungi; phylum Ascomycota; class Saccharomycetes; order Saccharomycetales; family Saccharomycetaceae; genus Grigorovia; species Grigorovia transvaalensis. The sequence goes on along the minus strand of PPXN03000065.1, from coordinate 39,053 downwards.
TCGGTGTTATAGTTGATATCGAAAGGACTGTTGTTATTATTAGTAATTAAAGTTTCGTTTTTATTAGTGGTTGATGCACGCAAAGTTCTTCTTCGTATCTTTGAACTAGTTGTAGAATGACTAGTATTATCAGTTTCATTTTCCGTATTGCTATTGTTATTATCACTATTAACAGTGTCATCATTTGTTGGATCTAGCTTCAATTCCAAATCTGCATTCTTGATAAAGTTCTTGAAAGTCAAGTTATTATTATTTGAGTGAGTTGGATCAAAATCAATTAAGGAGACATACTGTTTCAAATGGAACAATTCGTTGGTCAAGATATCAAATTCAAATTTCTGGTCAACCAATTCAATCAGCTTAGTGTTAAGTTTATCATCTTTGGTAGTATTATTATTATTATTATTTTTTTTAATATTGCTGGCCACTGGTTTTGCTAATTGGTCTGTGGATTCGGTGTTATTGGAACCAGCTTCCTTCTTTATGGGTTTCCTGTTTGATTTCCTCTTATATCTAGCCATTTGATATGGGAAAATTGATGGAAGGAGATGTTTTTGAAAGGATTAGTAAGAAATTGGTATACTTACAATTGCCACATACGCATATAAATACACACTTTAAAACACCTTATCGGGCAGCAATAGACACCGTTGAAAAACCTATTAAAAGTTTAGAAACTTCTCAACACAGTGCAGTTATTTCCAGCCGGCTATCACTTACCAATGTGACAGAAATTGCGGTTTTTGTGGTGTGTTTGGAAACTCGTTGGTTACTTTGTTTATTTTTCGCCAATGGAAAAATTTTAAATATTTTCTGTAAAAATGCGACGTCGGCAGTGATGTAGAAAGTTCTCCGGGGTTTTCTCAGGAAGTTGTTTCAGCGGCAAATGCCTACGGGTTTCTCTGTGTAGTTGTACTTTCTCGTTACGTTATCGTTTATGTGATTACGCTATGTGATTACGCTATGTGATTACGTTATATTGTACACTATGAGTAGTAGGTTAGTATCTATATGTCTTTACTATATTTCTATCGTGGTCACTAGATGTGCCAAATTGTTGGCGCTCTTACCACATTCACCACCGTCTTGGATCAACTGTGCAGTTTCCTTCAAGATAATATCTTTGAATTTGTCCACAAATACCATTTGACGAGTCTCCAAATCTTGATTAGCCAAAGAATTGGTATCCTGTATGTTACCCTCTGTAGTAGATTTCTTGATACTCTTCACAAATAATCTTAAATGTGCATACGGTTGTGGTACGTCCGGTACAAGATATTTATTCTGTACATTGCATGATGATGACTTTCCATTTGTGTCATCCATTTCTTCATTGGCATCCCCCATGTCAGGACTAGCAGTACAACCATATTTAATTAGTTGATATAGGGCATCTAGATGGACTTTAGTATTTATAGAATCACGCTTCTTTGTTTGCAATACACCTGAGCTGGTATTAGCACCTAATTCACCCCAACCTAAAACGTTCAAGACACCATTCATCAACTTAATCCATGAATTCCTCACAATTTCGTCATGGCAGTATTTCAATATGCAAATCAAGTATTTAGTAGAATCTGCCTTGATCCTTGGTATAATATGTGTCATGGACATAGTAATATACAAGATGAAAAAATTATAATGCAATTTCAATATTTGTGGATTCAGTGTACCAATACAATCAAAAAGCTCCAGCAAAGTTTCACGAGTAAACTTGTCGTCGTCACAAACCATCGGTATACTTTGCTTCAACAACGGTGTCATTAAATTAGTATTTATAATTTCTGACATCCTCTTGATATATATTTGTAGCGTCTCTTTCCTTACTGTATCATTATGATGTTTCAAAAGAGCTAGTCTTTTCAGAAGCGAATTATGTGCATCATCACCCAAATGTTGATTCTTCACGTTGATACTTTTCGCAACAAATGATGTATCTGTCAAGTTATTCGGCTTTGCAGCAGCCTTACCAACCTTCAACTTCTTCTTCAAGAAGTCCTTCTTCTTCTGCTTCTGCTTCCTGGACTTGGTCATTCCGTCAGTGCACACCTGCTTAGTGTTTAGCTTCTGTTGGTGCAGTTGATTGAAAATTTCACTATAAGCAAATTTTCCGATGAGCTCAAAAGAAAAAGTTAAATAAAAAATTTGACATTTTTTTTCACAAATTTGATACTATTGTGCTTGTTTAAGTTTACCAATTTGCGCTACAGTTAAAGGCCATTGAACGAAAATTGAACATGAGTAGTAGAGCCATAAGGAAACTGCAAAACGATGAAGATTTATTAGAATCTATTTTGGCGAAGACAGCTGTCTCCAACCAAAATGGAGCCAAAAAGACTCAACCAAAGGGAAACTCTGTAAAGAAACAGGGAAATATTTTCCAATTTATGGATTTAAACGATAATGATAATGATTCTGATGCTGATTCAGATCATTTCAAGAAGGATACAGCGTCGGTGGTCTCACAGGAAAAAATGGAAGAACCAGTTGTAAAATTAGCTACAAAGAGCCAGAAAAAGAAGAACAAAAAGAAACAGAAAAAAACAAAGAAACAACAGCAGCATATATCCAATTTAGATTCAGATACAGATAACCTGAATGATGATGAAGATCTAGATAAACTGCTACTTCAATTTAAGCAAAATGACTATAATGATTCCAAAAAAGCTAAAAGAAAGAAAAAGGGCAACAATCTTGCTGAGAGTGACGAAGGTGATGATGAATTTTTTACTGCATCAGAATCAGAAAATGAAATAGAGGATATATCAGACTATTTTCCTCCAAAGATTATAAATGACTCCATCTTAACCGATAACCATTTCTCTAAATTCCCAATAAAATATTTGAAACATTGTACAGAATTTTTCAATCAAGATATGAAGAAACTAGATGCGCATTCAGAATTCAAGTTACTATTTGATGACCTTAGCGCAGAATCCTTGGATGATATAGACTCTATGTCCTCTGTCTCCATTTCACCACAACAATTGAAACAAATTCAAAAATTAAGAAGAATGGTAAGAAATTGGGATGGTAAAGATCATCGTTCAGTACCAAATGGTCCAGGTGGTAGTGTTCGTCGTTTACAATTCACTAAAATTAGACAAGATTGGTTGCCCACACCAAGAGGTGAATTAAATTTGAAAAATTTAAGTAAAGATGATTTAATCGAGTGGCAATTATGGCAAAGACCAGATGATTGGAAAGATGTTATTGAATTAGATTTGAAGAAATTGTCAAATTCAATCAAATTCTTCAAATTTGAACCAGTTAATTTGGATTCCAACAGAAAGGCAATGACAGAATTTTATATGAATATTATAACACATCCAGATCATGAAGCTTTGATTAATTTAATTTCATCACATTTCCCATATTACGTGCCCGGACTTTTACAAGTAGCCTTAATAGCCATTAGGCAAGGTGATACTTCAAATACAAATGGTCTCCTTCAAAGAGCTTTATTCGTCTTTGATCGTGCATTGAGAAATATCGATTGTTTCAATAGTATAAATTTCCAATTACCTTACATTTATTTTTACAATAGACAATTTTATTTAGCTATCTTTAGATACATTTTAGCATTGGCACAAAGAGGTGCATTAATTACTGCATGTGAATGGACGAAAACTTTATGGTCTTTAAGTCCATTAGAGGATCCATTGGGTGTAAGATATTTCATTGATCATTATTTAATGGCTTGTAAAGATTACCAAACTATTACGAAATTGTCTAAATCCCCATTGATGAACACCTATCAAGAGTGGTACACTTGGGGGTTTTCCATGTCCACGGTTTTAAGTTATTTAAGGTTAGATGATATTGAAAATGCTAAATCTGAATTGCTGAAATGTTTTAGACAACATTCAACTAAATTAGCAAAACTTTATATGGAAAAATTAGCTGGTGATTCCAAACTAGTAATAAAATTATTGAACGATGACAATGTAGCACATGCCATCGAATACAAATCGTATTTGGTAAGATTCTCACTAGCATGGAAGGAGATTAGTGATCTGACGTTTTTGCATAATGAACTAGAAATCTTATTCAAAGAACATAGTGATAATGAAATTGAAGTAGCACAAAGTTTAGACAGCGATTCAGATGGTGTTTTCTTTGTTAATAATATACCTAGGAATTTATTAAGATTTGTCGTGCTTTCAGAAGAAAACTCGGTCATGGCATTAATTCCGCAGGAAATTTGGTCCGAATATGACTTATACGAATTCGATGTATTACCACCAACCTCATATTCGAAAGAAACGGAAGATACAGTTGAATCCATTAAAAGTTTTATAAACCAAAATGATCTAGTTAATGCAGAAGCTATGAGATATCAAGATGAAGATATCATGAATCAAATTAGACAGCTTTCGTTAAACCAATATATTCAACAACACGAGACAAATCCAAACGACGAATAATTTATTAGAGTGAGGAGTTTATGACAGAAAAATTATCGTTATAAATAATTTATATATATATATAAATATATAAACAAGAAGTACTTTTTACAACTTTTTTCCTCTTTTTCTTTTAGCTAAACAAGAATGAATAAAAATATTTACAATTAAGTGTCCTAAAACATGTGGACTAGATTTGCCTTAGTCAAATGTTTTACCAGTATTGCCAGAATCCACAGAAGCGTTATCATTTAGTTTCAAATACTCACCATTATTATCAGTTGTATTTGTACTATTTTTAACAGCATTACCAATAACTAGTCCGCTAGTGTTCGAATTTTTCGACATATTTATTGGTTTTTTAGAGTCTCTCATTCTTTTTTGAAGATTGAGTCTATTCTGGGCATTATTTTTATTAGGCAAAGTTGGTTTACCTATTTTACCCATCCTAATATATTGTGATTTTGTGGTACCGGGCGTTAAATTATGTATTGGTCTTCGTCTAGAGACTTGAGGTGTCTTATTTTGCGTGTATATTACAGGTGGTTTATTAGCATATGGTGATTTGATCCATAGATTTGGATTAGTTGTCCTATAACTTGGAGTGTATGCATTTATAGAATGTGCTGATACTGGAGCAGGAATGCCCGCTATAGCCGGCTGAAATAACATATTCCAATCAGGCATATCGACTTGTTGTTTTGCTGACTGTTGCTTGAAAAAATCATTAAAAACATTTTGTGGCGTGTATATATTTTCAAAACCTAGAAGTGGTTGATCTATAGATTGAGGAACGATATCACCTTGATATGGTAAATTTACCATGGTAGGTTGAGTGGTTCCAAAATATTGGTTATAATTATGTTGCTGCATATTATAGTAATTCGTTCTGGAATCAGCCCTTTCATTAGTGAAAAAAGTATCTTCATCAAAAAATGATGGTACTTCCAATTCAGGTTGTACCATACTCTTCCTTTGAAATTTACCTTTCCCAGACTTTAAGGGTTCATTTATTTCAAAATGTTGGTTTGAGAACTGGTTGATGGATGCCGTTGTTGGAATTGGATAATTACCCGTTTCAGCGGGATATTCAATATTTATGGGAAAGTAGTCCAAAGATAGAGGTTCCAATTGTTTCTTTCCTGAGAACTTGTTAGTTGATTCTGGCAAATTCGTTCCTCCCTCATTTTCCAATGTAGGAGGTATTTCCACTTTCTGGATATTCGTATTGTTATCAAATGGGAAGTCAAAAGTTACAGTTTGAGGCTCTATCGTTATTTGGTCAACCGGTTCATTATCTTGTAAGGCAATGCCATCAATCGAGCTAGTTCTATTTTTATTCATTTTCATTTGAGATCTGAGGTTAGGTTTCTTCTCTTCATCATCTGATATTAATTTTGATATAAAATCGTCTCCAGAAGATGGATATAATCTTTTAGAATCGATATGAATCTTTATTTGATCTTGTAGTTTTTTGCTACCATTGGCATCATAAATAAACGAAATTGCTGGTTCACTAACAGCTCTAGTGGTCGATTGTTGTTGTAACGTCTCTTTTTTCAAATCTCGCTCCAATGCATCAGCAAATAATTTATCATGAAGGACACTAAACCAAAAGAAAACTTTTTGCTTCTTTTGTGTCTTCAAACAAGAGTTTCTGTACAAAAATGCTAAAAATTCTGATTTCGGCTGTTCTAAGGTTGCATCAATACCACATTTTAAACTTCTTAAATCTGAAAAGATACCTTCTTCAAATTTTTTCCTTTGAATGATTGTTCTGCCAAATTTTTGCATCCTGTAAAGACAACATTTGACAATATCCGTACCAGTGATATAATACACATTATTCCAAAATACACATGAGACAAACCCTTGTTCGCTATTCAAGTAGTAACGTCTGATAATTTGGTTTTCTTGCCAATTGGCCGGTGCTGTTGCAAGGAAACATGACAAATCATCAATTAAGCTTATGGATTCTTCAACATCCTCAGGAGTTGTCGTTGGTAAAGCTACATTGTTTATTGGACTTTTCAATATTGTTTCAGTTCTTTCTTGAACATTACTCATCTTAATATTCAGTCACTTTTACTCATAAAACTCAAGATTTGATATGGTTCAGTTTATTAACTATTGTAAAACTTGAAATTGTGTTTTTGGTTGGTATTGAAACTTACTTCAGACAAAAATTGTTATACTGTTTCTTTATATTATATTTTGAAACATCCTTAGGAAAAGTTCTGTTTTGAAACCCACCATATATAAGAATTGAATGTAAACAAAAGTTGACGCTGATTTGAGGTTTCAAAAAAAAAAATTTAGCCGTTCAATTTACTTTTCCCAACAATCTGAAACAGTTCTAAATTTTATTTAAACGCTGTTGCAATTGTAGCAGTTTCAAAATGGATTTGATGGGAAACACCGGTGCGATCTTATGAGCGAAAAAAATGTTTTGAACTTGGCCAACTTTTGCATTTTGCAGATATTTTTCAATAGTACTAACTTTCAAGTTTTGAAACTCATCAATGTTATTATTGTAAACTTTGAGTAAAATTCTCTTACATGCTGCTTTCTGTTTGGCAGTTGCATTTGACTGCTTAAATGGAGAGAATTTGGTAAAATTTCTTCTTTTACCTGTTAAGTCATTTTGAGATAACTTCGCAATTACGACTTCTGCCCTACTTATTATATCTAGTAACTCTTTACTTTCTCTTAATGATGCACTATAATACCTCTGTATTGAGCTGTCATCGAATCTCGGTATTCTGTGATATATCTTTAATTGATAAGATGGTGGCTCATTTTGACTTGATTTTTTATGTATTCTCATGTACGAATCTCTTAAATCCAAACTCCAAGAATCTGGTGTTGTTCTGATCCATGGATATTTGGATTTTTCAATGAGATTATATTCCTTCTGGAGTGCTGGATCAACTGTGTTGCTACTGTCATCTTGGTTATTTGAGATGAAATTTTCAAAGCTTTTATATGAAGTGAGAGTAATATCAATCTCATCTAAAGAAGATTTCATTTCTTTGTCGTTTTGTTCTTTCAAAGTTAAATCGTTAATTTGTTTAAGTCTATCCTTTTCATCCATTTTTTCTTTTATTTCTTCCAAAGTTGATAAAGTCACATCATCCAATTCTTCCGTGTAATTATTTATTCCAACCAATGTCGGTATAGATACAACACCCACATTAGAAGCACCTACAAAATCTACTATATGACAATATTCTTTATTGTGATGTAATCTTAAACCTCTTCCAATCATTTGAACCAATAACGTTCTTGACTTGGTTGGTCTACAAAGTAAAATACAATCGATATTTGGTATATCAGTACCTTCAGTTAAGATCCCACAATTCATCAGAACTTCCGTTTTGCCATCTTTAAAATCTTGAATAATTTGATCCCTGTCTGATGTCTTAAAGTCAGAAGTAAGATACTGGGATTTTATACCATTTTGTTGAAATAATTCATTCAATGTCTTGACATGCTTCTTATCGGTAGCAAATAATAGGGTAGATTTGATATTACTAGTTTGCCTCTTTTGTAAATACGTGTTCAAGACTATTTGGTTGATCTCGGGTCTGTTGAGGACTTTAGATAAAGCGGTCAACTGGAAGTCATTTGCTGTTTGTTGAACGTTATCTAAGTCTACATCTACTGAAACAGTAGTAAATTTACCTTCACAAAGCCATTTATCACTAATCATCTCTAAAATACCTCTATGATAGATAATTTCATCTAAAGCCTGCGATAATGCAATATTATCAGCTCTTTCAAACGTAGCACTGAATCCAATCACAGGTACTTTAGCATTTTTTGTATCACAACGGAAATGTTTCAGTATTTGCATATACGTCTTTGCTACAATATGATGTGCCTCATCTACAATAAGCATATCTATATCGTTTTCATTCGAATAGCTATCTAATCTGTTATATACAGATTGCACTGAACCTACAACTACATTTGCTGGTTGCGTAGGATCATAATGATTCTTGCCCATATCTAGTTGAATCTTTAAATTGGGCATAAATTTCCTCATTGTGATCATTGCCTGTTGTGCCAGTTCTCTTCTATGGACCAATAACAACGTCTTAAACGACGGATCCTTGTCTAGCAGTTTCTTTATAAGGTTTGTAAAGATGACGGTCTTACCACCGCCGGTTGCTAATGAAACGCCAAATCTTTTAGGTCCACTTTGGATGACATTGAGACATGACTCTATTACTTCGTTTTGATAATCTCTTAGCGGGAAAGAACTATATGCTCTGATGAGTAGCCTTTTGAACATATAGGATGGCACAATTGAGTAACTGGAACAGAGGGTTTATGTATGTTGAAACGCGTTTTCATAAAATATTGTTTCAGATAGTGAAGTCCGATGAGCAAACTTTTCAGTATATATAGATTTCCTTATACGTCTACATATGTTATATATAAGTTGGAGCTTTGGGTGTGTTTGTTTGGTAAGCACTAATCTGTGTATAGTTTTGCATAAGATGGTTTCAATATTAGACGGCTGATGAAATAGAAAACCGTTACCAAAGCAGTGAATACACCAATGATAGACAAATTCCAGTTCATATTTTTCCTAGTGGAAGTACTTGATTCGTTCACGTTAACGTTCAATTGTTTACTTCTTCTAATGGGGCGGTTAGAAACCTTTTCTCTCTTGATTTCATCGTTATTTAAGATTTCAGTTTGTTGCTCTAAAGAAGTTTGTAAAAGATCAGACCATTCTTCATCAGCAATTGCAGCATCATCTGGGATGACATCTTGAACATCAGCAAAGAAATCTGTTATCAACGTTTCATTAACATTTCTTTCAAATAGCTCTGTCCTGACACCAACATGTGAGTGAACATTTTCAAAAGTATATGAATCGAATAAGTCTTGTAAAGTTAAAGTTGAATTTTTCTCAATATGTTCCAAATAGTCTAATGTGTAATAGGTAAATCTATCGATCACGGCGACACCGATTTCCACATCTGAATGATGAGAGTATGAACTTTCATTAATTTCACTTGAACCAATGGCCAAGATATTTGGGGAATAAAACTTAGAAAACATTGTATTTGCCTGACAAGTATCAATCATGAAAAAAATCTCTTTATAACGTTTCTTTTCGTGCATTTGTGCAAAGGCATCAGCAATATCTTCTGATGCGATTTCCTCCGCGTCTTGAAATTTTAAGAAATCGTCACCACCATGACCTGTCATATAGATGAAAATGTTTGAATTTTCATCGGTCATCAACCTTTTCGATTTGGGTTGATCCTCCGTCCATCTGTCTGTCAATAGTCTGATAAAATTCTCTACGGTGACTTCATAACCACGGTAATCTACTTCAACGTCATCACCATATAAATCGATAGCATGGTCTTTGTTGTTGAACACTGAACCCGTGAACAAGTTTCTTGAATTGCATGCAACGTCATCACTTAACATTAATATGATCTGTGAGTCTGGTATACCCAATCTTTTCACTGTTCTGTACATACTTAGGACATTTGCCATGTGTCTATAATTAAACCAGAATCTGGAAGTGGATACCAGCACGGCCCAGTTATTTGAGTGTGCACCCACCACTGCACTATTCAGTAGTGTCAACAGTGCCAACAGTAAGGTGTAAAGTTTCATTTTATTCGAGTTCAGTGAGTTAGAAGTTGCTTATTACTAATCTTTTTCGATATTTTCAGTTTTTGTTATTGTTTTTTAATGAGTGAAAAATTCAATCGTTGATGGAACACCATCAAAAAACAACAACCGAGTCTATAATACTTCCAAATGTATGGAGCTGTTCTTCAAACCCGCGTCCTCGACGGTCTCATGCAGTTTCTCCAACAGATTATGTCTTGTTGGGTCCATTAATGTGAAGAATTGTGTTTCGTAGCCATCCACTTCCGTCTTGATAACTTCGAAAATGGTTTGTACCGTGTCTTGCAAGTTGAATCTTCTCACTATACGTGAGCCATCAGCACGACGAATTTGTATTCTGGTGGTGATGCCAGGCTTGTTTGGTGGTTCTTCGTGTTTCACTGGAGAAATGGATTTGAATATGGCTTCGTCATCTTCATCATCTTCTTCTTTTTCGTCATCATTCTTGGTGGGTTCTTGTTGTTCCTTTATATCATCCATAAAAATATCTTGTTCTTGTCTTGGAGATTCCACTGCTGTGTTGCTTGATAATTGTGTAGTGGCAGTTGTTTGATTGTTACCGTCTTTAACATCAAGTGATTGTCTTATAGCGAATTCCATTTGTTGCTCTTCAGTTAATGTAGTTGGATCCAACTCAGGTGTTGGTTGCTTTACCAATGGATTATTTGCATTTGGTTCTAGTGAAAATTCAGCAAGGAAATTCTCAACTTCGTTGATGAAGGAGACCACTTCAGGTACTTGCATATTCCATTGTTTCAATCTTTCACCGGTAATCGGGTCTAATATGGCAATATGCGGCAACACATTTTTATCAAATAATTGATAATTTTGGATATAAGTCTCCGCGGTTTGTGATTCGTATTGATATTGAAGGAAAATGAAATTTTTCTTAATTAATCTTTTCACTGACATGTTTGACCATAAATCACGATTCAAAGCCTGACATTGGAAAATACCATTATCCTGGATATTAATTAAGAGCCAACGTTTCTTTTTCTGTGCCTTCAATTTAGCTGATGGTAAATTCAATTTCGACATTATATCGAACGGTGGTTTGAAAAGACGTGCTAATCTTTCCTCCTTGGAAAAAATTTTCGGTTTCTTGATCAATTTGACAAATTCGTTTACCTTACCATCGTCATCAATTTCAATAACTGGTTCCTCCACATATTCATATTCACTTTCATTTTCCATAGATAATTGTGAGTCGTCACTATCACCATCGTCGTTGCTGCTATACTCTTCGATATCCATTTGCTGATTGAATATACCTGTTGGTCTTGAATTATCGAATATATCAATATTGGAATTATGATTAGCCAAAGAATGGTACGAACCGCCAATATTGCCACCAGAGACAGGGAATCTCATCACTTCTGTCAACGTATCCCTCATTGGTTTAATTGGTGCCCTCACATTATCCTCACTGGTTACAACATTGCTATTGGTAGCGGTTTGTGGGGCGGTGGCAGATGCCCCATTTTCAAAGTAAAGAGAAACTGCTACATCTAGGTTGTTACCGGACATATCCATATACTGCTGTGCAGTTTGCGGATCGTCCACGTTGGTAATGTTCATGAACTGCAAATAGGTCTCATCAGACATGGTTGCGACTCTCTGTGGTTGGCGGGATGGGTGTGTAAGCATCAACGATATTTTTCAATTTCTGTTTTTGTTTCCAATGGGAAAAGAACAGACCAAAAGTTCAGAGGGCCAACCGTTGAGATGGCCAATTTGTATAAACACAGGTATAAATTCGTGGGGATTGGGACTTCCGCTGTCTTGGTCTACGGTGCAAAATGGTATTTGAAGAGTAAATACGATAAGTGGGTTCTGGAGTATCAGATGAGACAAACTCTAACCAGAGGTATTCATGATGCACAAAGGGACACTGAATACACTGTGAATGAGTTGTGGCCCCTGTTAGTCACGTCGATGGATAGTGTGGATGTGAGTTCTATCTTTGCAGCTTTGAAAAATAAGACTTTTGAGCAATCCAGTGGTGCAAATATGGAAGTTGATAAATGGGGCCATATGAATAAAGCAGAACTTTGGGATGAACTCAAGTACCAAAGTCTTATTAAATGGTTTGCCATGTACTATAGTGTCAGTCTTTTGATTATACTGACTCGGTGTCAATTGAATATATTAACGAAGAATGATTTTTTGCAAGAAATGGTGCACTTAGATCAAACGAGGAACAAATCATGGTATCACTGGGTGAAAGAAGATTTAATCGGCATACAGGGGCGGAATAAACCATACTCCAAGGATAAAGATGTCAGTAACAAGCATGTGTTCTTGTCCCTGTCCTGGTGGTTGATAAATCAAGGATGGAAGAATATAGTGACTCAATTGGAATCGATCATATTTGAAGAATTCGATGATGTTTCGCCCAAGGACATAATCAATTATGAAGATACGTGTATAAAATTCCAGAATGTGTGTGACAAGATGTTAAACAGCAAGTTTAGTATAGTCGAGACAATTTTACCTGCTATTGCTGAAGATGAGATAGATAATCTGATCAAACAGACCAATATGGACCCCAAGGATATCGATAAAGCAATGTTGCAAGAGTTACTTGATGAGATTAAGTTGCTGGTAGCCTCTAGTGCCACACCGATTGTATTGCGTGATATGGTTGTCAACGTGACCGCCGATGCGACCAGAAACAGAGTCCCCTTTAAGGAGGCCGATGCCCAGTACAAGATGGCACAATTGGTGATAATGTGCAAGTCGCAGTGTGAGATGGCCCCCACCTTCTTGGACGCATCGGCCACTGTCCACAGTCTGAACCAGAACGAGAACTTGAGCAAGTTTGTCAACTGCGTCTATGGCAACATGGCAGTGTGAATTTTCAATAAGAAAGGAAAAAATTTATAAAAGAAAATTCTATTGTGTATTATATTATATGTTATATACAGGACAGCAAGGGTGAAGATATATATACAGTGTGTTAGTAGAGACAAGACATGAGTGATAAGATTGCTAGTGTGGTATTAGTCAGCGGTGAAGGTGAGAAGTTTCCAGTGGACAGGAAGATTGCTGAGAGGTCGTTATTACTCAAGAACTATTTGAACGATATGAGAGGTTCACAGTTCGACGATGATGATGACGATGAAGACGATGACGATGATGACGACGATAATGACAATGAGATTATTATGCCCGTGCCCAACGTTAGATCGTCTGTGTTACAAAAAGTGATTGAATGGGCAGAGCATCATCGTGATTCGAATTTCCCTGATGAAGACGATGATGACTCTAGAAAGAGTGCGCCTGTGGATTCATGGGATCGTGAATTTTTGAAAGTAGATCAAGAAATGCTATATGAGATAATATTAGCAGCTAATTATTTAAATATCAAACCGTTATTGGATGCAGGTTGTAAGATTGTTGCTGAGATGATCAGGGGTAGATCGCCAGAAGAGATCAGAAGAACGTTCAACATCGTCAATGACTTTACACCAGAAGAGGAAGCAGCCATAAGACGTGAGAATGAATGGGCTGAAGATCGTTAAGTATGCTCAAACAAACAAACAAACAAACAAAACATACCTATGCCTATCTACATCTATATATATATGTAATAAGTAATCAATAGAATACAATATGAAGGAAACAAAAGTGGCTAGACTACTGTGGGTAAACCAATCATACATACATGTTCAGAGGTTGTGTTTTAACTCCTCATTTTGTACCAGAAATGTTGACATATATGCAGAGAATGGTCACAAATTCAAGGTTAGAAAATGTTTATTAAGTAGGCGGATAAAAAATAAGTTTATTAATAAAAGTTACAATAGATAACTCTACGTATCATATTTAATAATTCATTTTTAATAGATTAATCTATTCTTCAAGTCCAAAATATGTCTGGTATCAGCAATAACTTTCTACAACTACTAGTCCAGCCGACCTTGACTACACAGAAAGAAGAAGATAAAAGCATTTACAAAGCTAACAGTAATGCCGGTCGTATGTATCCTAGTTTGGTAGTAATAAGATATTCTGTCGAAAGGGCTCCAAAGAGCATTTTAAAAATTATTTTATTTCGTATCCAGCCAAATACGCAAGGCCTTTACGGTAACCCCCAAACGGAAAGATGCTCCTGAAACTGCGCTTTATTTTCTTGAAGAACGAGAAACTTGACTTTGATATGAAATTTGCAGAACGCTATTCGATGCCTGATGTCTTCGATGCACCAATAAGCAAATTGGAGAAGTCATTTACAGGCTTGATCTTCCATCAAACCCAACCTCCAAGTTTGATGGTATAATCATAAGAGCGTATGAATGGCTAAGCGCTTTGAGTTGGGACTTCACCTTAGCCGCATCCCAACTGGATTACACTGAAGGTGACACGTTTGACAATGTACTTCATCAGCTTCGGATCAATACCATTTCATCCGTGTGTGTATAACTGCAACTCAGTTTTAATCGATCCAGCAGTATATGACTTTGGATGCTACAATGAGGTCGACTTGCTAATCCGTTTAATCCGCGCAAGCGGTGGCACTGTTATCGTTGGTGTAAAACCATTAGACAATACTAGTGCTGCAGTAGTGGAAGATGCAAGTGGCCACTTTTTAGTTGAGGGCCTTCTTTCCACTGTAAATATCATAGGTAATCTGTATGCGGCAGCAAAGCGGATGGCTGAGTTTACGTATGCCATGCTACGGGGTATTCACTCTGCCAACACTCTAGTAGCCCACTCCGATAAAGCAGGATGCATTCGTGACATGCTACGTGGTGATTCTGTTCCAGCTCCAAGTGGTTTATTGACTTGGCTAGCAGGAAACTTCAAGAACCAGTATATGCCTCGAGAAGGCCAGCATTATTGACACTCTGGTTTTGCAGAGCGCTGCTCTAGTTGGAGTCTCTGATGCTGGAACCGTCGGTGAGGACAACCGTCTATATCCGACTGTCTTGGCAGTCCCAACTTACGACACTGCACCAGACAGGGCAAAATGTGGGGTGTTGCAACGTCATAATCTCAAGCGTGCTGCGAATGATTTCTTTAGTAATTGAATCCAAAGCGTTTCACACTTAATTGGTTATCCTGCGATCCCATCAAGACAAATGTGTATGAATTTTGCTGCAACTACTGATGCAATGAAGGATTGCCATTGTGGTTATGAAACCTTCAATCCATGGTATTGGATTGAACCAACAGGCATCATTAGCCGTAGTGATTATGTTGTGTGCCCATTGGCCAGTATTGGTAGTGCAGGTATCGCTGACTATAAGACGAAAGGTATCTCTACTAAGCTGACCGCTGAAGAAGGGTATTATTATCCTAAAAGTTATGCTTACTTCCAGTACAAGTTTGAATGTAAACCGGGTTCTTTAATACAAGACCACATCCTTTGGTTACTTTCTATCTTAGATGCCCAAACTCCAGACAAGCATGTTAGGTTCTGTGGTGGGTCTTATACCGGACTTGTTTTGGTTGGCGGTAAGGCAGAGTCATCAAACTGGGATACCGGGCGCACTGGCCTGAGCGATGCTATTTAAGCAAGCGGCGATAGTCATGTGCCAGCACCACATGAACTTCTTATGCCTCTCGGAGCTTATGCATTTATGGTTACACCCTATTGTGGTGATCTCAATGATGTCAAGAGTACGAACATCCCAACTCTGACTGATTTGATGAATGATGGCGTTTCCGTCTATGCATACCCGGTCCGGTATGGAGGCATTCATCGCAATAACGAAACTCCTTGCGAAATTCGTAGAAACTTTACTACCGGATATGCGTACTTGGATTTCAATCGGATGCTGGAGTCATCGACAATATTATGATGGATCACCAATTGTACTCCAAACATTCCTGGCGGATAAATCCATCTCCATTGTTAGCACTGCTAACTTAGCAGCCTAATAGCTCTAAAATATTGTGATTTATGCAAAATGTGTCCGAAAAGGGAAAAACAAAGGTTATCTTGAAGATACCTTTTGCTGCAGGTGTTTGTCTGAGCTAGCTGGTTTTCTGAGAGTGCATTGCGCAGATTGGTGCCGTGCGGGGTTTTCTAGGAAGCCGTTTCGGCATTCTCAATATAAGAAAGGGTAGCTTCATTATGACAGCTTTTGAAGCTGAAGTTTGTTCAAAAACGAATTTAGGCAGTGATCTTGGGATGAAAAATCTTATGTGAACGACATCAAGTTGGTCTGATTTGGTAAGATCTATTTGTTATCATATAATTATGTTCTATTGATATTGCTCTATTTAGTATGTAAAATATAGTTATTAGTAATAACAACTTATTACTTATGAGTAGAGTTCTACAAATCATTAAATTTTATAAGGGTGAATTAAAAAGTGGGGCAAAGACACTATTGGGGCAAAAACTACTCACCTTTTTGTTTATCCTTACAAAATTTCGTGAACTGTAGAACTCTACTCTTAAGGATACATACTACTAGCTTCGTTGGTTATGTCCAAAAAAAATGCATAAAATCAAGGAAGATTAGACTAGTTTCTCAGCCATCATCATCGACTTCTGGATAAATCTCAAGCATGAGATTCTCAATGGCCAGAACAGTCACAATGAGTGAATCTGTTGGAAATTTCCAACAATAATCGAGAAGATTAAGGGTGCTTTTTAGGGGAGCGTTTAGTAGCTTTTGTTATAAAAGACACGGTTTTTCCTAAAAAAATTCGATTTAATGTGGGGAAGAAACAACATTGAATGCGATGTACCCCCTTCAAAAGAAGATACTAAGAGGTGTATACACTACGGTGACATAGACTATGGTGTGCTATTGTATATTTTTGCGTTGTATTGTAATGTATACTATAGTATTCTATTGTATGTAATAGACCCTATTTTTAGTTGCATGAGATCACGTGACAAAACAGCCATTGCGGATTCCCAAACGGGTAATCTTCTTGGTGTCGCTGGAAAACAAACAGTTCCATTTTTGATATCCGCCTTTGTTGGATTTTCAATTGTTTGTGTACTACATTATATACAGCAATTGTTCTATATATACACACCACATCAGCCTCCAACACATTGAAACGTAAGGGAGTATGGGTAACCAAACCAGTGATGCTGCTCACACACCGAGAAGCGAAGGGTCCCTGTTGAAAAAGCTGAAATTAAAGAACAGTTCAGATAGATTGTCATCTGATCGAAAATCAACTAATCCAATACACAAAACTAAGAGGAAGATTAGCAAAAAATTTAGTATTAAAAAACGTACTCATTCTACTAGTTCACTTTCCAAGAAAGATGGAAACAAATTTCAAAATAATACCAATTCCAATACTGTAGTGAAAAGGAAAGTTGACTCCCATTCTGAATCACATAATAAGAAAAATCTTGTCCCCACAATAAGATTAGATGCCCCAAATTTTGAATTGCCCGATATCGCTTCAATTAGATCTTCAAAATCTAAGAGAAATAGTAGATTTTTCATTAAATCTAATAGTAGTAATAATTATGATAATGATAGTGATATGGAGGAGCCTGAGGATAAATTAACCATAGAAGTACCAAGAAGATCATTACAGAATTCAAATGCCGGTTATAAAAGATATTCACGTAATGACTCTTTTAATATTCCTGTACCAATTGAAGATAATACTAATTTCAATAATAGTACTCATTCTAGAATTAATAGTATTTATTCAGATAAGGAAAAATCACATTTAGATCATTCTAACACTAATACTAACTCTACAACAAATAATAATGAACATTCTATTATGAGTACTATTTTATCAATTGCTCATAACGCTATTTCACATAATTTAACTAAAAATCCAGACAATATTCAAAATAATATTAAAGATGATATTGATAATAATATTCAAACAAATAACTCCAAATTAAAGGATTCTATTATAATGTCAAGTCCCAAACATGATAATAATACTAGGGAAGATAATAATGATCCGGCTAATAAGAATGATATTTCATTGAATAAACCAAATCCCTTTAATAATTCAATTGACAATAGTGATTCAATCCAAAATGAAACTGTAATACATAGTACGAATACGAATACCAACACAACTAGACCAAAAGATGTTAACAGAAGTACTTCTTTCTTAAGACATTTGGACTATTTGTTACAACCATCAGTGTCTACATCTGCATCTGTTTCAACATCAACCACTTCTTTATCAAATGATAATAATAATATTGGTAAAAATTCCTTGTCATTGGACAGAACTGAAAAATCAAGTTTAAATAAAGTCAAATTTGAATCAATTAGTAGTAACAAAATTTCAACTAATAGTAGTAGACAATTATCACCAGTTATTCCTACTATTAATACTATGGGCAATGGAGATTTATCATTAGATTTGTTCGAAAATAATTTATCTGATTTCACTGCTAATACTAAAAATATCAACGACAATAATAATAATAATGATAATGATAATGATAATGTTAATGATACTAACATAGATAATAATGTGAAAAATGATATTAATGGCAACAATAAACAGATTGATAACAACAATGTGGAAAATCTTGATATCACTACTAGAAATCATGACAACAATAAGATGAAGGGAAGTGCTAACGAAACTGATAAAGTTTTAACACCGATTTTGGATAATCGTAAAAATATTGCTAGAAATAACAGTTACTTAGATATATCTAAGAATGATTCAAAATTAGATCTTTGTAAATTTAGAAGAGCAAGATCAAAAACTTTACCATCTAATGATATTGATAATTTTGATATTGATAATAACAATAATAATATTACTACCAATAATAATAATAATAATAAAAGGAATTCAAGATATTCCTCACTTTCAAATGATGAGATGATTAATACCAGAAATCCAAATAATACTATCAGCAAGTCGAATAATAATAATAACAATAATGAAAGGAAAACAAGAAGTATGTCAAAACATTTCTTAAATAAAAGATCTTTTTCGCCTGCTCATATTGGTAAAGTTTTACCTGTTGGTATTAGAAATTCAATTAGTAAAACTAGAGTTAGCAGTGAAAATAATAAAGATAACTTGATTTTGGAAAATAATAACAATATTAGTAATATTGGTGATAATGATAATTCACGCCCACGTTCAAGTAATTATTATACTGCTAATCCAGTAGTTAATATTGATTTAGGTAAACCTACTGAATTGGAAGGTATTGAATACTCTAATGAAAAAAAAGATCAAGAATTTCATTCATTATTTAAAGATTCCGGTTTGAGCAAAAATGAAAGATTAATTATTGATCATAGTTGTGCATTATCAAAGGATATACTTTTACAAGGTAGATTATACATATCAGATCAACATCTTTGCTTTTATTCAAATATTTTAGGTTGGGTTAGTACAGTGATAATACCGTTTAAAGAAATCGTTCAAATTGAGAAAAAAACTACCGCTGGTATTTTCCCCAATGGTATCGTAATTGATACTTTACATACTAAGTATATTTTTGCATCATTTATTTCAAGAGACTCTACTTTTGATTTAATTACTGATGTTTGGAACCAAATTATATTAGGTAGAAAATATGTCAAAGATGATGACTCTGATAATGACTTAAACAATGGAATCTTAAGTAATTTAAGCGATAACGAATCCAATGCATCTTTTCATGATAGCGATGATGTTGACAATGATGATGACGATGATGATGAAGAAGATATTGATGAAACAGATGAAGAAGATGATGATGAATATGATGATGATTTAGATGACAACGATAATGACTTAGATGATGATACTGATATGACATCTAGTGATGAATTGGAAAATATCAATAATTCTAAGGGTAAAAATATGACCAGTATGGTAAATAATATGTTCCCTGGTCCATTGAAGCATTCACCTACTAAATTTGATTATAAACCAGTGGATAATGAAAAATTTATTAGTGAAACCATTGTCAATGCTCCATTGGGCCAAGTAGCTGATATTTTATATGGTGATGATACATCAAAATGGGAAGCAATTATCAAGGCTCAAAAAAATTTCGATTTATCACCAATTCCCAAATTATTATCAACAAAGACTCGTGACTATTCATATTTTAAGCCATTAAATTTTGGTATTGGTCCCAATAAAACCAAATGTTTGATTGTCGATAAATTGATTCATTATGATTTAGATGATTATGTTCAAGTTATTCAAGAATCGAAAACTCCTGATGTTCCATCAGGTAATTCATTTACTATTAGAACAAACACTATCTTAACTTGGGATAGCAATAATTCTACTAAAATTACAGTTTATTTCTTAGCGGAATGGACATCGAAAAGTTGGTTAAAAAGTGCAATAGAAAAGGGTGCATTCGATGGTGTGATAGAAACAACCAAAATTCAAAATAACGAAATAATCAAATTCACTAAAGAAGAAAGGCCAAAGGCAAATAGGCGAAGTTCTTCAAGAGCATCAAAATTTGGCTCAAAGGGGAAGGATAAAACTAGTAATAATGAAAAGGACTCAAATCAACTGAATTTACCAACTCTTGGACCATTAACTCATACACCAACAGAACCTGAATATATTAAAAGCAAAAATGATGTTATTATTGATGATAGCATCACATTCAACGCACCATTAGGTACAATTTTTCAACTATTATATGGTGATGACCATTCATATATTAAAAATATTATTACAAAGATGAACAGTGTTGATATTTCTGATATACCAAAATTTGTTAATAATGAAAGAGAATACACTTATGTGAAAAAATTAAACAATTCTTTAGGTCCTAAGCAAACAAAATGTACCATCACTGAAAAAATTGAACATATGGATATTAACAACTATATCTTGGTGAAACAAACAGTTAGATCTCATGATGTTCCATATGGTAATGTTTTCACTGTCCAAACAAGAAATTATTTTTCATGGGGGCCAAATAATTCTACTAAAATGTTGGTTGTGTTAAATGTTGTTTGGACTGGTAGATGCTTACTAAAGGGTACAATTGAAAAAGGTTCTCTTGATGGTCAAAAATTAGGTACTAAAATCACCAGAGAAGAGCTCCAAAAAATTATCTCAACAACGACAACAAAGAGAAGTAGAAGTAAATCTAAAAGTACTAGAAAAGAAGAAAAAAATATTGAAAAAATACCAGTTGTTCAACCTGTTATTGAATCAACCACTGGACAAAATATCAATAACAATTATTTCTCCAATATCCCAATTATAGGCGATTATCTCAACTTCGATTTGCTTTCCATAAAAGGCCTATTCATGTCAATTATACTTCTATTCTTGTTTTTCAAAATCATTACTTCGTTATTCACTTCAGGGAACAGTCACAAACTAGAGCTACTATCGCCCGGTAGAATTAACATTGATGGTCACGAGTATACATATTTACCTAACGTCAAGACACTTTATCAAGTCTACGAAGATGAAGTTAGGAAAAATGTCAAAGCTTCCATTAAGAATAAAAATTTCATTTCTTCAGATGTCGTGCAAGAATCAAATGAAGATGTTTGGAATTGGTTAGAACAACATTCACGAGGTCATATCATATATAATCATAGGAGAAAATACCTTGATGATGCAGTTGACGAAAACTATAAAGACTACAAGATGAAAAAGTTAAAGGATTCTATCCAAGTGGCTGAAATTCAATTACAAGAAATGAGAGAAGTCTTGTCAAGATTACAGTATTAATAACATTGCATTGGCCTTTCATATAACTCAAAATGATTTAAAATAGTACTTATGTAATCTGATATATCCATAATAAAAGTCAAACTTTCCTTATTATAGCTTATTTTCTTTCTACTACTTACTACCGCATAAGAAAGTGAAAATTTCCAGCGTCCCATTTTGGAAATTTCTATTTTTCAAAATTTTTCATAATTATTTATTTATAATTCTATTAATTTATTTATGTATATACACATACTGATATATATTTTTCAAGGAAGGTTCTAAAAGTTCTACTCTGTTCTTGCTCTTGATTTTTTTTTTTAATCGTCAACGAATAATGTATAAAATATGTAAGAAACTATGTTTTAATTTAGAACGTCCCAATTAAAACATAGTGGAGTTGTTTGGAGAAGTGACACTACGGACACCACAAGCTTCACTACATTGAGCGGCCCATTGGAAACCTGGGAAATCAGTTTGAGAATGACCTTGATTATCGTAATTGTTACAACCAGTCATTAAATCAAAAGCAGTTTGACCCCATTTCCATTCATTGTAATATTGAGCTGCATCACCTTGCATATATTCAAATTGAATTTGGAAATTTGGCATAGAGACAGTACAACTGTCAGAACCTGGTTGAGCGTAAACGCCAAAAGTAGTGGTAAAATCAGTTGGGTTGAAGTCACTTGGTGTGACACCTTCATTCTTACCCCATAATTGAACAGTACCTTGTGGACCGTTGACACCAATAACCTTTAATGAGTATAAGTATTTTAAGTCAATTTGATCTTCACTGGTGACATGAATGGTAACATTGTATAAATTGTCTTCAATAAATTTGACATCTTCTAAATCTAAATTGTAGTTAGAGATACCAACTTGCTTTGAGTGCCATGTGAAGTCTAAGTTTGGACAACCGTTAACGATACCTTGACAAATGTCAGTATGTGGTTTACCACAAGATTCACTGCATTGAGTAGACCAAGTGAAACCTGGGAAATCAGTTTGAGAGTGACCTTGATTATCGTAATTGTTACAACCAGTCATTAAATCAAAAGCAGTTTGACCCCATTTCCATTCATTGTAATATTGAGAAGCATCACCTTGCATATATTCAAATTGAATTTGGAAATTTGGCATAGTAGTAGTACATGGGTCATCTTCATTTGGATCAGCGTAAACTTGGAAAGTGGAAGTGAAATCAGTTGGGTTGAAGTCACTTGGTGTAACACCTTCATTCTTACCCCATAATTGAACAGTACCTTGTGGACCATCAACACCAATAACCTTTAATGAGTATAAGTATTTCAAATCAATTTGATCTTCACTGGAAACGTGAATAGTAATTTCATAAATGTTATCTCTGATCCAAGAAACTTGTTCCAAATCCAAATTGTAGTTAGAGATACCGACTTGTTGTGAGTGCCAGGTAAAATCTAAATCTGGACAGGCATTTGTTGGAGTGGTACAAATATCAGCACCTCTTTTGAATATTGGAGAGGCGGTCGCCATTGAAGCTAAAGATAATAAACTAAGAAATTTCATTGTTGAAGTTGAAGTTAGCTGAATTGTTTTGTTGGTGATACTCTCTTATGAAGAAAGAACTTTCATATCAATTCTTCGTCAATGTTGGGACTTCATATAATATTTTTTTTACTAGAAGTCTTCTTTAATGGTAGCCACATCAAAGCTTGCGATGCCCTAATTTAAAAACCTTTTTCCAGGAGAAGTAACTTGGTAAGTTTCTTGTAGCTTTATTGTTTCCGCTATTGTGCTCATAAAATGTTGAGTAGATAATATTCTATTATGCCTTTGAAATCTCGCAGCGTACGAAGATAGAATATTCGAATTGTTTCAACTGAGTGGTATTTCTACCATGCAAATAATCTAATAGCAAAGGTAAGAAAAACAGTTGCCTAGGAAGATAAAATATTGCTCAAATTGTTGATTCTAACATCTATTACTAATTTCTTTCTAGTTTTTCAAATAATAGAACTGTGTAAGCTGCAAAAAATTTAATAAACAATGAGATAGAAAACTCTAATCAATCTTCCATTGTATATTATTTAACTTTTCATCTCATTTTTCGCGTTCATATCGCTCAATCAAAAGTTACGTAAGATCAAGCAGCGATCTGGCTGTCACAAAGTTTTAGAGAATGATACATATCAGCAAAAACTATAACCCAAAGCAGTAATTTTCAAGATTAGCTTTTTCATTTTCCCACATTCTTTGGAGCCACTAATAAATATCTGAAAAATTAATTTGCGTTTTCTGCTATTGTTCTTGATTTATTTCGAGATGGTTGTAAAAATGAAGAGACTTATTGTTGGGAACAGAATAAACATTGTACTATTTCCGATTTTGCTCTAGGTGCTGTTTTTAGTATAACCTTTTTACTGCTCATGAAATGGAAGCAAGACGATAAAACTTTTCGGATTTTTATGTGAATTCAGTTTTTGGACCCTTCTTATACAAGATTCATGGTAACCTATTTGTAGTGAACTCCAACTACTTACATTAGAAAACCCTCAATGACTTATTCAGATGCAATTGCAAAAAATTCAGCCAGATACAGCTTTTTTTGTTTGCGATCTTACACTCATTGAAAATTAAAGTCTTTTACTTTACTTTAGAACGTGCCGTGTTGATCTGATATATCTCCCCACACAACAAATAACTCTAGTATACTTTCTTTGTAAGCAAACAGAAAATAGATTAAAAACCTAAAAGACGTATTAAGCAAACCAGAAGAAAGAGGAATTCATCTTTTGCTTTTTGAAAATGAAAAATACGTATTTTGCAAAATAAATTACATTTTTCGGCTTTGAAAATTTACTGAACAGAAATTTTGGAAAGTCAAATTGCCTTTTCCGTTTTTCAGAAGAGCTTTTTGCTGCACTTACTTCTGTGCCTGTTCCTTTGGTATCTTTTTCGGTAATTACTTTCTGCTTGCATTTCTAAGAAATAAATTTATTTCCCGATATGGTAATCATGGAATTTTCTTTTGTTTGCCTCGTTCAAGATGGTGTTTAATGCTGTAAATGGAAAACAACTGCAAGAAGATGTTTCCCACTCTGATTGTTAAGAATGCACTTTATGATTTTATCACCATCCGCCCGGACGGATGACATCCGAGATTGAAAGTATAAAAGTTTTTTTTCGGATACAGATAAAACCGAAAGTTTAAAAGAATACAATTCTTTCATTCTATAATTTAAAGCAGAAAAATCATTCAGTTAAAAGCTAATTTATCAGAGTAGGTCATACAAAATTGATGCAAATTTTTTTATACAGAAAGAACTCTGTCGTTAAAATTGTTATTCTTAAATATTCATACAAACCTTCTTGTTAACACTATATGTTAGGAAAATATTATAAACAGGAAAGCAATTGCTCTATGTAATTTCATTATAGTAACCACCAATTACTATTCAAGAATATACATTCTTAACCTACGAGTTAGCCGAACAAAGAAACTTAAAAGAAACTTTCTGTATCACTTTCATGAATAGAAAGTGTTGTATAAATTTTCATACAATATTGCATATGCTTTACAAATCTGAGATTCTCAGATTGAGAATCGATGGAAACATATTTGACGCCATTGTCTTTGCAAATGTATATCGGAAAAAGTCCATTTTCCGGATTTCTCCCAGTTAAAGATTCCGATTACGTATTCTATTGTTTAAAGCTTATTAGATACATTACTAAACTTTACATTTGCAAAACAAATCAAAATGGTTTTCCATTAAATTTCTAGTGGAATTAGTGAAATTCTTTTTGCCTTTGTGAATTATTTTTAACGATAAGGTATATTATTGAAACTTCTGAAAATGCTAGAAAATCAACAGTTATTTGGGCTTCCGATTTCTAAATGAAGATAAGTAACTTTCGTTTAATTGAAGCGATTAAGTTTATTTCCGAAAAATTCAATAAATACAATCAGGTTACTTTGATCACACAATAGAAGCTTCAAAAATTGCTCCATTTCTGTTGGAAGTAGTGAAAATAGAAAAAAAAGCTACTGTAGAATGTGCGGAAATTCATAACCTTCAATAATAACCTTCTAGAATGAATTTGAGTTTGCTTATAGCAGCTAATTTTTTTGCAATAAACTCAAGTTAAATTTGTAGTACCGTTACAACAAGATGCCCTTAAAAAGTATGTCATTAAGATTTTTATCTTATTTGCGGGACCAATAAAAAATTTGCATTTTTCAATCCTCCATTTCTATATCTTTGTCTATATTGTTCTTATCTATTACACCATCGTCTGTATTGTGTACTGATCTTTCTTCATCAGGTAAAATAAAACTTACGTTCTTGCTTTTATTCAATGTCATGTCGTTTTCATTACTGTCTTGAATATTTGATGCGATGCCGTCTTCCATATCTGTCCGTTTCCTTTTCTTGTTCGATACTGCACCCAAATCATTTGCAGAACTGTCTGCTGAAGATATATTACCATTTATAGTAATATTTCTCACACTATCACCAGGATCGTCAGTATCAAGATTGGCATCACTCGCTTCGACGGAATTTGATTCTAAAAGTTGGGAAATCTCTTCATTCGTTATATCAAAGTCATCATTAGTTTCATTTTCACTACGAGCTAATTTGTCTTCATTTATTTTTCTAGACTCTTCAATGCATTGTAACAATGTTACTTTAAATCTGTTTAATGAATTTTGGCATGGTTTGTCCATGTTTTCATTTTCCAACAAATCATCAATTGATTCTGATATTTTTTCCAACAACTGAAAATCTTGACAAGGATCAATATAGAAAAGATTTAGCGTATTCAAAATCGCTCTCTTGATATCTCGCTTCTCTATCTGAGGAACGACATTTAACAAATCAATTAGGAAATTCAGCTGTATGTTATCCCTAGAGAAGTTCACATCCAGTTTTTTGGATGTTAAATTTGGATTAACTAACTTTCTTGGATCTGTCCAGTGAATCAGCTGTTGAAGGATAATTTTAGGTTTCAGCATAGTAGTAACATCAGCTTTTGGATCCAAAGAATCTTGTAAATCTGACCAAAGAGTGCATAATCTCAATAATACATCGGCAGCAATTTTCACCATTTTAGCCTGATGAGATATATGTGAGAAACAATACACCGGAATGCAAAATGCAAACGCTTGTATAAGTGGTTCATCTGAAGAATTACTTGGAGAAAAATATGACAATACCAATGCTTCGAAAAGATCATCATCAGTGAAAATATCAGCCAAGTATAATTTACAAAGTCCTTCTGCGGCAATGGCCTGACATTCAGGAAGGTTTTCATTTTTCAATACTTTGTAAAATATCTTGTGTAGTGAGATGGAATCAACCTTACCTTCGCCATCAACTACCACATTACCATGGATAGAAAATATGTCTACAATGGATTGCAAGGCAATAATTTTCAGTGACTCGTTACCCTTAGAGACACACATACCAAGAATATACATGTTTTCAATGGCTAATTGGACATCTAGCAAACAACATAATCCCAAATTTCTTACTCCTAATTCTCTTATTTTAGGTTCTGTGTTTCTGACTGCAGGCGTTATCAGCGTGTCAATTAAAGACATAATCAGAACATTTTGTTCCAATGGATCATTAACTAACTCTAACATACATGAAGATCTGGCTAAACAAATTGCAATGGTTTCTGGTCTAGCTTCTTTTTCTCCATCCAGTTTACTCATGGAATTTGAACCAGAATCATTTGTAGTTGCTTGATCGGAATTTACCAGTTTTTCAACTTCTTCATGGAAACTTCTCATATCTTCATCGTCTTCATCATTATCCTCTCTATTACTTTTATTCTTTTCTCCAATTTTAGTTTGTTCTTCCTGTTCTTGTATTTCAATATCTTCATCTCTTAAATCATTTATGATTTCGATAGCCATAGTAACAAAATCTCTTTCATTAATAGAAAGTTTTTTCAAAACTTTATGACCAATTCTGATTAACTTTTCGGGCAACGATTTAATGGACAGCATGTTTCTTATTATCACCAAAATTGATCTTCTACCAATTTCATCAGTAAAATCGTAATAATTTGCTGTACATAGTAGTTGATTAAGGATAAAATCTAGATGTTTCATATCTACTTTGCTTAATGGTTCAATGGAATGAAATCTTTTATTCAAATAAAATTGAATGTGCTTGGCTAATAATGACGCCTCAGGGAAAATACGATCAATAACGTCATAAAGTTCATTTTTTATACAATGAGAATAAAGACAACGAAACAAAAAAACCGTTTCAATGGTAAGTCTACTCCAAATGTCCTGTGGAAATTTCAACATTGGTATTATATCATCTCTCAAATGTAGTAACTTCATGATTGCATTATAGAATGTTTCATCAAATTTTACTATATTTAAATTCTCCAAGAGCTCAATTAGATCACCATTGAATAGATTGATCCAATGGTAAGCTATAAGTCTTTCGCATGCTGTTCTAACGGAATCATCTCTATCTTCTAATCCCCATTTAATTAACTGATTTAATATTTTCGACTCTAATTTACTAAAACAGTCTAGTCCCAATTTTTTCAGTGTCCTTGAATAAACCAATCTTCGATTTATTGGATTGACATCATGAGCTCTTTCCAGTATATATGAAATGGTTTTCGGTGTAATTACTAAATTCAACATAGCTGCTCTTCTTACATCTGCAGAGGGATCATTTTGTATTATGCTCAATAACTGTTGAGTAGCATCATTTTCTTCCTCATCGTTACTAGTGGAATTATTAGTGTCAAATCCCGTATCATCTTGAAATTTGGTCAAACAGAAAACAGCTTGTGTTCTTATAGATGGCTCCTTGTCGAAAATCCTTTTCTTTAAAGACCACATTAACAAATTATACAGTTCTTCATCAATTTCACCCAAATTATCCATGATCATGACCAATAATTGCATCACCCTGAATCTTACATGTTTATCACGACTCTCTATACCCCGCAGTAAATACCTTATAAATCCATCAATAAATTTATTAACCATTTTCTCCTTTGATTGGTATTGATCTAATAACTCAGCGTTTTCTTTCAAGATTGTTAACTCTTTATCCAACGAGGCTATAAATGCAGCCACTAACTTAATAATTCTGTCACCAATGACTTCACTTTTCTTCAATGGCAAAATCTTCAAGACAAATTTGTTAAACCAATAATTGAATGAATCATCGAAATTGTTTGCGACTGCTTTATCTTGAATTTTTTTCAAAATGGCTATATTCTTCCTATGACCTGCGTAAGTTGTTTGAGCTGATTGAAACACCTCGGCCATAGAACAGAAAATCTTCTGGTTTGTGTCTTCATGTTGCATTAGAGAATGGTTTGTTTTATCGATGGCCTTTGTTTTCGTTTTTACTTAACAGATCAAAATTTAAAGATTTCGGTTTTTTTGTTGGCGGCAAAACATTTTGTTTTTCGCTTGTGGCGGGGTGCCACCTAGGTATTCTATGGTGTTTATCTTGGAAAGGAATACAGATGTACACTCAGTAACCACTTTCATTGCATTAAAATAGACTATTAGCTACAGTTTCATACCAATATTATAATGTAGAGCTACATAATACAATAAATCATGGAATACTCACCCAAACAGCCCAATTTCCCCCATTTCAAGACCAAATATACACAAACCAGCTTTCAAAAACACAACCAAAACATCTAAAATTCACCAAAACCACCCCAACTGACCCAAAATCCACAACTTCTCTCCAGGAATTCCTCACCAAAAAAAAATCGACTTTTCGAAAAAAAAATCTGAAAAATTTTCGAGTTGCGATGAGCAAAAAATTTTAAAGCTTCAATTTCTGTGCAAATAAAACGATCAAAACACCTTTGTTGCATATTATCACATCGTTACCGGGACGTCTAGAGAATGGTCATCGCTAATCATAAAGTCCGTTTCATAGATTACACTCCAGGTAATATCACTGCCTTGGCATTCTCACATAGATCATCATTAAAGAATAAACTAACACCATCGGATTTAAGATTGGCCATTGGTAAAAGTAATGGTAATATTGAAATTTGGAATCCACGTAATAATTGGACACAAGAATTTCTAATTCAAGGTGGTAAAGATAGATCCATTGAAGGGCTATGTTGGTGTAATTTACCTAATGAACCAATGAGATTATTCTCTATTGGTGGGTCTACTGTCATTACAGAATGGGATTTGAGTACTGGGTTACCCTTGGTCAATTACGATTGTAATGCCGGTGTCATTTGGTCAATTGCCATCAATGAATCTCAAGATAAATTAGCTGTAGGTTGTGATAATGGTACTGTGGTTATCATCGATATTAAAGGTGGTAATGGTGTATTAGAACATGATACCATCTTAACAAGACATGAATCACGTATCTTGAGTTTAACTTGGAATAAGGATAACTATATTATTGGTGGTTGTTCAGATGCAAGAATCAGAATTTGGAACGTTACTCCAGATTCCATGGAGAGAGGTAAACTACTAAACACTATGAAAGTGGATAAATCTAAAGTAGAATCCACGTTAGTTTGGTCAGTTATGTATTTACCCACTAAGAATCAAATTGTTAGTGGTGATTCCACAGGTTCATTGAAAATATGGGATTTCCAATATGCTACACTTTTACAATCTTTCAAACCACATGATGCTGATATCTTATGTTTGACTACAAATGCAAATAATACTACCATATTTTCTGGTAGTGTAGATAGGAAAATTTACCAATTTACTTATAATCCAAACTCCAAGAAATGGACCATTAATGCCAATAGATTATTACATGGTAATGATATCAGATCAATGACATCGTATCAAAGTAAAGGAGCTGATTTCTTGATTTCTGGTGGGTTGGAGAAGACTTTTGTCATTACGTCACTTTCCACTTTTGCTCAAGGTACTTATAGAAAGATGCCCTTAGTGACACCTTATCATAAAAATGTCATTATCAATCAAGAGAAAAGATTGGTCATTGTGTGGGATAATAACAGTTTAATCAAGATTTGGCAAATTGGTACTGATCACAATGATGTGGAGAATAATTATAAACTGGTTTGTAAAATGGTCTTGAAGGATGAAGATAATATTACATGTTGTGCCATGTCACCAGATGGAACAGTGCTTTTAGTTGGTAGGAATTATTCGACAAAATTATTTTTCTTACAATTTAATGATGATAATAGTAAGTTACAAGTCACTAAACTAGATAATGAATTGTTGTTGAAGACAGGTACTAAATTTGCCAAGTTTATTAATAATAACAAAGTAGTAATTTGTACCCCAGATGATACACTATTTGCCCTAGATTTAGAATCTGAAGATGATGAATCAATGAATAATGTTTTTGATACCATAGAGATTGATAATTCGAAAAGTTTAATCAAATTACCATATTTGAAAAACATTAATCATTTAGATGCGGATGAGAAAAACGTTATAATATCGTATGGTTGTGGTATTGTCAGTAAGATAAATATTATTGAACATAAATGTTATAATTTAGTCAATTTGATGACTAATATCACTAGTATAAAGATAAATAGTACCAAAGAAACAGTTATTATTGTCACGACTGAAAATAAAGTATACGAATTGAATCTTAATCAACCAGAAGTGGGTGAAGATTCAGAAAACGGAACCGTCGGATTGTATACTACATGGTGTAAAAGCAATATTGAAAATTTACCAAAGGCATTTTTACAATTAAAGGATAAGTGTAATAGTATTATAATTGAACCCAGTGTAAATGATATGGTATGGTTTTGGGGGTCCACTTGGCTATCACGTTTCAATTTGAATGAAAATTTACCAATTAATCATCGAAAGAAACCATCAAAGAAGCATACTCGTGACGGACTCACCATTACTGATTCAAGTAATTTTATGAATGATGATGATGATGATGAAGTGGACGAAGAAGATGATGAAGATGATAAGGATGAAGTGGAAGACTTGCAACTAATCAATGAAAGAATATTGACTCAAGATAAGAAAGCCAAGAATACGATATCAAATTCATCATTCTATTTGACAGAAAACAAGAAGAGTGTACAAATTTATGTTGATTTCATTGCACCACAAGAATTGATCACTGTGGAATTCAATGCACAACTGCAACAAAAGCAAAAGAAATTTGTCCAATCGAAGCTGGTTTTCTAAGGTGGAAACACCACTAAGAATGGTAGCAATTCTCTGGATCCATACCAGACCTTATGTAGTAAAACGATAGATATAATTGGCATATATTTCATACTAAACAGTTGTAGATTATAAAACAAAACGAAACTGAAAAAGAAAAAGAAGAGGAAAACAGAAAATATCAAATTCGTGCAAACAACAAATGGTAAATTGCCCCATTTGTCTGAAAGACTGCCATGATTTGGGTCAACTGAACGATCATTTGGATACTGATCATGGATTTGATGAATCGAGGGTAGAATCCAACAGAGAGAACCGTGAAGAGAAGAAAGGAACCGATGATAAGGACCATTCTTCAGGTAAAAAAAGCATTCAAAGGACCCATTTTGAGAAACTTACCACTAAAGCAGCCTGTCATGCTTGTCAGAAACGATTTACCACTAGTAGTGGATGTATAAATTGTAGAAAATGTGGTAAACTGTATTGTAAAAGGCATTGCACAAATATGATCAAACTGAATCGCGATGCCCAATGGGATCCCAAAGGTAAATGGTATAAATGTTGTTACAATTGCTTTAGTAGTAGGCCCGGTTTCAATAATTTTGGACTTATCAGAGATAAAACGGATGCTTTCATGCGGATACGTAATGTAAAATTTCAAGATAATCAGTTAATCAAACTACAATTGGAAAATAGACTAATGAGATTACTGAACGGTATCATTAAGTTGCTCAATGATTCTTGGCAAATTGATAATTACACTACGTTGTTGGGCAAAATAAAATTCCCGATCAGTTTATCTCAATTAGAGAAAGAAATAGTACCATGGGTGAAAGACACCGATCATGACGAATGTAGAATTTGTCAGTTACCATTCAGTATAACGTTAAGACGACACCACTGTAGGTTATGTGGTGGAATCATTTGTAATAATGATTCCGGGATGTATTCGATATTGAAATTGTTACAAGATGGTAAGGATCTTCCGTTTACAACTTTGAAAGTTGGTACCGATGTTGTTGAGAAAATTGGTGTGAATTTAAGAATCTGTGATAAATGCTATAATGTTGTCTTCCAACCAAGACATTTTACCAAAGATATCAAGGAACCAGATTTAATCTTGGTGAAATATAATGATATGAAAAAAATGATACAATCTATAAACTATTTGTTACCTAAATTTGAAAACTTGCTGTCAAAGGAACAGCAAGAACGTGGGGACAATAAAGCCCCTTATATGAAACAACTAAAGGACTTGATTCAAATTAGAGATAAACTCATGAAAAATTATAACATATATATAATCTTATTCAGACAATTATCTCAGATAGTATCTAAATCTGTTACACAACAGAGGATTCAACAAGGCATTCAAATTGAGTCCACTAAGTATATCAATACAATGAATACGAAATTGAAATCTCTAACTATATTGTTACCGGGAAAGGCAAATTCAACTGACAAAGGTGACAAGACTGAAGTCACCGATGTAGCGGAGGTAAAACAACTGAGAAATGATATAATGGTTATCAACGAGCAAATTTACCTGTTGAATGATACCATGGAACAATTCAAGAGACAACATAAGATAAGCGAAGTGCAAACTTTACAAGCCAACCTGGAAGAATTACAAACACGACGGGATGAAATAAAGCAGAGATTAGGTGATGAGTCCTTGTAGAATAGTACGTGGAGATAGCAAAATAGAGAGCCAGATAGACATATAGCTAATACATAGATAGACTATAATACAGTGCAGCCGCTGCAACATCGAATCAAAACATAACGTTTCGAACACTACAAAAACCCAAAAAGGAAATAAGTTTGAAAAACCCTCGAACGTCCTTTGAAGTTACAATCGCAGATCAAATCTGGAAGGGCTACAACCAAAACGGGAAGTGACCACGAAGTACTAAGTATATAGCAGCTTATATAGACATAGAGAAGTCATTTAGTGAAGAATGTCCGTAGTGAATGTTTTGCGTTATAGTGCACTGGGATTAGGTTTCCTCAGCGGTGTGCAAGTCGAATGGTGTTTGAAGAAAGAGGAAAATAAGGCCAAAGAGTTGGAGGATTACAACAGAAAGTTGAAATTGATCGAAGATGCCAAGAAAGAGTATGCTAAGTTGCACCCAGTGCAAAAGATAGAACCAGTTGGCAAAGTTGATAATTTGGATAATGTAAATCTGGACGACCCAAATACTGATTTCAATACACTTATCGAATCTTGGGTCGGCAAGTTATCCAACTGATGATGAATGTGTGGCAATGAAGCTTGTACAGAAACAGGAGTTATATTTTTAAGTTATTCTTTTTGGATGATATTAATATTCACAGGTCATTTACAACTATATATATGTATATCTATATGAATATAAAACATATACTTATCTAAGATTTGGTAAATGTATAGATTTTAAGTCGTTGTAGAGAAGACTCTTTATTTCGTCTTCTTAAAGAACTCTTGTTCTGGTAAATATTCTACCCTGGGGTAAACCGTAATCTTTTCTCACATCTGCAACATTCACATCCCATTTACTTCTGAACATATGTGCTCCAATGGGCAGTATTTTGTTCTGTTCAACGAAATCTCGAATATCAAATTTATCCCTCCTTACCGTGCCCTCTTTCAATGTTTCTATAAAATCTTTTTGTCTAAATAACCAAGTGACAATTCTATGGTTACCACTATTCTTCTCCGGTACAGGTGGGATATAATCCAGGATAATCTGATCTTGGCTAAATTTTCTACGATTGAAAACATTATCATTATAATCTTCAATGGTTAAATTGAAAAGACCATAACATAACTGTGTCATATAACTATCAGTACTCAGATCAGGTACATCTGGGTCAATAACCAATACACAATACTTATTCTTATTGACATCAATCATATCAAAATCCTGTATCTTAAAGATTGGTTCCATAGAGGTCACTTTAGTATTAATAAATTCACCTGGAACAATCCAATTCTTGGATTTTGTGGAAGAATAAGGAAATTTAACCATTAGTCTTGCACGAGGCACTAACGTGGGTAAAGTATCAGGTATGACTTGCATTGTCTCTAATCTTTGCATAAGCAACATTAAATCATGGGATTCCCATTCTCTTTTAGCTAAATGACGATACAAAGGTTGATTATAATCAATGCATTTCGGATCATTGTCAATCTTGTTACTGAATTGGAAATTATATTGTACTTCTGGATTATTGATCTCAGCTTTTATCAATAAGTCAATTTCAGTGGGGGATAAATTTCTCAATTTACCAGTTTTCGAATCAATAATGAATTCATTTTCCTTACCATTTGCAATCGATTCTTTTGGAAAGTTATTATGTTTAACATTATATTGTAATAATTTATTGTAATTCTTATCAGCTCTTGCCTCCAGAAAATCATACGCCATTTGAAATGTCTTATGTATACCTTGTGGAGATTGATACCTATATCTGTTAATTGGTTTCTTGATACTAACTGGCTTTAAATCAGTGAAGATAGCATCATGCACCAGCTTAGAGCAGCTAAAAGAGCCGCTTCGCCATGTTTTATTATGCCAAACCTGTTTCATAGTGTCAAAACTCTGTGGAATGCTGTAAACAGGTCAAATGTGCTTCGAAACGTTTTAACTCGAGCCCTTTGAAATCAAAAACTTCGAGAATCGCAAATTGAAAAAAAATCTTTGTATACGTTGGTTCGAACCCCGATTGGGCATTTATACAGGAGAGACGAAGGTAAAAGTACACGAACATTACTATACTACAGTTCTCTATATACTCAGTCATTTATATTATACAAATATAAGCACAACTTTTATCCACCGTACACACCTTTGAATACTTCTCTGATATCTATCATGGAATAATTCGAGTGTAGGCATAACTGTAAGAGAATTCTAGATTTCTCTGGGTTTAAATAACCCGATGAGATAATGTTACCATGATCAATGGTATCACTAGAGTCAGTCTTGATGGGTAAATTTGCCTTTGGTATCATACCATCCATTGATCTCTTTGAGAAAACAACAGGTATCTTCAACGTAAGTAATTTTTCATTGACGATG
Source organism: Grigorovia transvaalensis (assembly GCA_003708445.3). Taxonomy (NCBI): domain Eukaryota; kingdom Fungi; phylum Ascomycota; class Saccharomycetes; order Saccharomycetales; family Saccharomycetaceae; genus Grigorovia; species Grigorovia transvaalensis. The sequence continues at coordinate 3,165 of PPXN03000065.1, read as the reverse complement.
TCAGGTAATGAACCAGCACCCATTGTGGCCATAATCAACCCATCAAAACTATCATTTATAAAATCAAATAAATTTAATGATTCCATTGTTTGATACCCATAAATAATACATATATTTGGTAATTTGACCACTTTTTTACCATCAATGGCTAATGTATCATCTTTACCATAGGCCAAATTACCACTATTGAGAAGTTGATCCCAATTTAGTTTGAATTTATGACAACCTTGCGGTTTTGTGGGTGGATAGTAATAATGAATTTCGTTATTGACAAAATTACCTAAATAACCTTGTCTCACATTGAATGAATCTAAACTATTTGCGTTTGTCTTGGTAATATAATAACCTGATGAAATTTGATCATTCAAGGAAACCAAAACGGACCTACCCTTTGATTTTGGATCAGATGCAATACAAATAGCTTGGTATAAGTTCATGGGACCATCAGCAGATATACTTGTTGAAGGTCTCATGGAACCAACCATAACGATAGGTACCTCGCCAGCATCTATAGCGGATTCAATAAAGAATGCAGTCTCGGATAAAGTATCAGTACCATGAGTAACAACAATACCATCATAAGATTGTAAGGAGTTGATTAGACATTTATAAATCAATAATAATTGCACTTCATTTATATTTTTAGAATCCACGTTACAAATTTGTTCGAATTCAATAGTACAAATATTGGATATATCTGGAATGGCTCCTAACATATCCTTTAAAGTTAATCCAATTTTATAACCAGCGGTAGATGAGCTTGTGTTACCCTTAGAAGCGATGGTACCACCAGTACCTATAATTTTGATTCTTGGTAAAGTAGTAGTGTTCTTGTTAATATCTTTATTATTTCTAGTATTGTTAATCTTGTCGTTGTTGTGGTTAGTAGCCACTAATACTTGAGCAGCTGTAGCTAAGTCATTTATTTCTGTGCTGTCTGACAAACCAGGCAGAAGATTTCCAGAACCAGTCATGGTACAAGAGGGTATCAGGATATGTGTCAATAATGGTTGATGAGCTGCAATATAGAGAAAAAAGAAAAATATTAGAAAAGAAAAATGGTAGTAAGAAGTAGTAAATACAAATCTATAAAGAGCAAGAGACATCAACCAGAATGAAATTGATGTGAGCTGAAAATTTCATACTGAAAAACGAAAAATCGATGAGGCATCAAACGAGCAGTCAGGGTAGAAAGAAGTACGCAGAAGAACAGCCATACAAAATACCATACAAAATACCATACCGTGTATGCCCTTCAATGATTACAGCGGTTCAGCTGCCCACTTCAGGTTGCCCCGATGGCATTTGCTTTATTGTAAATCACTATAGGACTAATAGAAGAAAAATGGTGTTTATTAATAAAGTCTTCTAGAAGGCTGTACTATCATTGCACTGCTGTTTCCGCTTCCGTCTGGTAAATTTCTTTCCGTCTGGAAAGACCCGACAATCGTCGACGGATTTTTCTTCCGTCTGAATTTGTGTTCCGTTCAGTTATTTACCCATTTTGTAAATTTCGGAAATGAAGAAAACAGAATATGTAAACTCAGGATTGAACTGATTGTTTGACCCATACACAATACCACATATAGGCTAATAAGGCAAAAAGACACCTACAGAAATGCAAAACCCATATGAATCATTACAATCAAATATCTTGTCCCGTATAATAAATAATACAGAAAGATTAAATCAAAGTATCGCTACATTAAATAATGAATTAATGCAAATTAATTTACAAAATCAACAAATAAGTACTACGAGTCAAATTTTAAATAATTATTCAAATAATATTAAATTTAATTTACAAAATACACAAAATTTACAAAAACCTATATAAAAAGCTATATAGAAAAAATTTCAGATAAAATAAAAAGAGAAGAAAAGAATCAAAAAAACAGCTATGATTTAACTATATGACTTAATATTATTATCCATTCTATATTTTAAACCATGAAATATAGATGGAATCAACAAAAATTTGGGAAAAAGGAAATGAACAAAAGAAATATTTCTTATTTCAATCCTCTTGTTTCATTTCAGCATATAATTTAAACCGTTTTAAATATTTCCCTCTTTATTTTAATAAATCAAATCTTTTCTTTAAAGTAACTCTTTGTCTTGAATATTTGTCATCTGGTGAGAATCTAGCTGGGTGAGCAGACTTGGTGATTTCACCGTCGGGGGTTTCCTTCTTTAAAGTGTAAATACGTTTACCTTCGTTATCTAAAGTGTACATTAAATGCATGGCTGAGTGTGTGTATGTGGCAGTAACAGTGGTAGATAGCAGCTGAAACTCCAAGAATGAAAAAAAATGGAAAATAAAAAATTTTGAGCTCATCGCAAAAAATGAAAAACAAAGTGCGGGTAACGGACACTTTTCAAATTAGATTATTTGGCTATGTGGTAACTTCTATGTATCTTAGTGATAGGTCACTATTTGGTTGTGGACAATCACTTAATACAACATGTCTGATCCCTTTGCTAATTTGCTGAGTGATTTTAAGAAAGTTAATTTAGAGAATAAACAGGATCTGTCTGATAGTAGTGGGATTGACTCAAAAATTAAGGAAAATCATGCTAATAATGATACTACAAGAAATAACAATCTATCTAGTGATATCTTGATACCGACGAAAAAAAATGTTTTTAATGTAACTAGTGATTTTAGGCCATCTTCTGCTACAAGTAACATCATTGGTAGCAACACTGTGACTAATAATAATAGTAATAATGGTAATAGTAAAAATGACGATTTAGATGATTTAGACCTTTTCCTGAATGGACGTCCAAGTGAAGATCAAGCTTCAAATTATAATTCAGAGCATGATCTAAGTTCACATGCAGATCAAACTGATCTCTCACCATCAAATAATCCAACCAGTTCAAATTCAGTCAATGATGACGTTAGAGATATGGAAATTGCAAAAATAATGTCTTTAGGTTATGAATTTGATAAAGCTTTGAATCTTTATGAAAATAATATGACTTATGATTCAATTATTTTAGAAAGACAAAACCACAGAAAACATAGAGAAAGGAAAGAACGAGAGCATATCAAGGACACATTTCTTACCACCACTGAAAACAGATATAATAATAATAATAATAATAATAATAATAATAATAATAATAATAATAATAATAATAATAATAATAATAATAATA
>PPXN03000064.1:0-64276 GCA_003708445.3 Grigorovia transvaalensis | reverse complement strand
GTAGTAGTAGTAGTAGTAGTAGTAGTAGTAGTAGTAGTAGTAGTAGTAGTAGTAGTAGTAGTAGTAGTAGTAGTATCTGTAGTATTTGCACTGAGTAGTAGTAGCAGCAGCAGAAAGCGAATTTCAAATCTCCTTTGAAAATAAAAGAAGATTTGCACGTGCCAAAGTTTCTCGAAATTTTCTCACCGCTGAGGGAATCTCTCACTGGCTGTTCTTCCACTGCACTCCCTCCACTCTCTCCACTGTCACTGTCTGCTATCAGTGCCTGCTATCAGTACCTGCATGACCGTCTCCGACCACTGCAAGCTCTTCTTCCTGGGGGACCCGAAAGTGGGTAAGACCGCGACCCTGTTCAACTACTTCCACGAGCTGCCCACCAGACAACAGCTGTCCTCCAAGACTTCTCCAAAGCACCACAGAACACAGAGTGGTTCCCTATCCTCCACACACGACTGGAAAATGGGGTCTTTATCCAGAGCAAATAGTCAAAATGAAAAATATTCAAGCAACAACAACAACAACAACAACAAAGGAAACGATACTAACAAGAGAAGAAAGGCAAGAAGACCGTATAGTCTGTTTGTAGACTCCAAATCAATCAATAAATACCACAATACAATAGACGTTAACCATGAAGATAACAACTTATCCAGTAATAATATAATTATTAATAATCCTACAACAGATCATCCTCACAGCTCAAGAAGATTAAGAAACCTTGATCTAAACATTTATAAACATTCAAATAGCACGACAAACTTATTGTCTCCAATATCGAACAAATCCCCCCCGAATTTACCAAATTATTCACCTATCTTATCCAACTACGCATCATCTTTCAGTCAAACTCAATTTTTGGATAACAGTAGTAGTATAAATCATATTAATCATAATATCTCTCCGATTATAGAACCTGTACCAACTTTCCCAAACAATTATAATAATAATAATAGTAATAGTAACCAAAATGATTCAGACGTGGTAATCAATACAGTACCCACAATTGGTGTAAACATAAAGAAAAAATTAGTCAATATAGACAACAGATTATTCGATTGTTTATTTTGTGACTCTGCTGGTAAATCAGAATACCAAAACGTCAAAATGATGCAACAACTAATCAATAATTGCCATGGTATCATTATCATGTATGATATTACTAATTATACTAGCTTCGTTCATTGTCTCAATGAATGGTTGAAAAAATTCATTGGGTTGCCTTTCAAGAGAGTATACTTAATAGGTAACAAGAATGATTTGATAAATGAAAGACAAGTTAATATGGATGATGTTAATAAATTAATTGATTTGGCTAAGGAACAATTCAATATCAAAATTGTTAATTTCTTCGAAATTAATTGTTATGATTTTGAGTTGGTCAATGATACAATAAATACAATCATTATGGATTTAATAATGTCCAATTCGTATGACCAGGATTTGAAATTGACTGATGAAATTGATAGAACTGCTAATTACAGTAGTGATGACGAACAATATTTTACTGCATTAGAATCTAATCCTTTACTTGAAGATTAATAAACAAATGATACAAATATAAACAAGCACAGTAATCTTTAATAAGTACAGAGAACAAGTTATATATATATATATAAACAGTTGCATTAATATTCAATAGTCTTTTTTTTTTTTTTTATATTATCGACTCTCAAAGAATTTAAAATGAAAAATGTGTATTATATTTATATTATATTTAAGTTAAGTTAGATTTAATAATAAATTAAATAATTTATTCATCTTCTTCTAAAGTTTGAGCGGCAATACGATCTAAATCTCTTTGACCATTTTCAGAGATTCTTCTACCACCCTTTGGAGAAATTTCAACAACACCAATTTTTTCTAAAGCTTGTAAAACCTTTCTGTTAACAGAACCAGAAGCATCAACGTGCTTGGATGGTCTACAACCTCTAGATTTGGCATTACCGTATAATTTATTTAATTTACCAACACCAACTTGTTTTCTTAAGTAGATGTGTCTGGCAACAGAGGCAGCTCTCTTGTAGAACCAACCTTCAGAGTCTTGTGGTGGCATTTCATTACCAGCGGAAGTCTTAACAATATCGACGTAACCTGGAACTTCTAACTTACCTTGTCTTTGTAAGAAAGAAGCATAAGCATTAATGAAATCTTGAGCAGCAACGTCTCTGTAATAAAAAAAAAATTAATAAAACAAATAACCTTAATTCACCTACAATCTTTCAAATTCCCCCGCTTAGAACAGTAGAGAGTGAGAGAGATACAGATATGAGATTAAGAATAGTTTTATGATAATTGTTAGTAAGAAAATTCATTCAAAAGATCAAATTTAGCAATCAAATAAACATTGGAACACTCTTACAGTGACCGCTTATTGACTTACTAATTGATACACTGATAATTTATCTCTAATTAACAATAAATCAAACATACCTAACGGAAACACCTGGCATTTTTAATATTGAATTTACTTAGTTTTCTTCTGTGAATAAACGAATATTAATCGTAATATGAAAGAAAATAATATAAATTGAAATTTGCAGAGTTTCGATAATTGGAAAGTTTCCCGTAGTCGCCCTCGGTGAGTTGGTACGATTTAGGCGGAATACTTTAGGTTTTACTAGGAGAGAAATGCGTTCTAGGCGGAGAGTCATCTCGGGCTTCTTTGCCGAGAGCCTAATATTTTACTAGGAGGTGGGCCTGTCTGCTGGTGGGAATAACAGAGAAAGCAGTGGTGTCCGTACCCACAAAAAAAGGTGTCCAAAAAAGGAAGTTACAAATTTGAAAAACAGAAAATTGATCATAATTTGAGAGGACTGGAACATCAGTACACCCAACCCACCTCAGTCATTTCACCGTCAGTTTTGCATTAATGAATTCATGAATTTACACAGTCTCGTTACCGTTAATGAATTGAAGTTTAGACATACAAAATTTTTAGATATTGGGAACTATAAGATAGTTTCTTGCAACTAGCCGTCTTTAATTTGAATTGGGCGCTTTTACGTGTTACAGTTACGCTGAGATATACCACAAATAATGGATACCTTGCAGTAAAAGTCAATAATTTTGCGAGATATCCCACATCCTTGTTATCGAAACGTTTTGTAAATCTAGTAATGATATATTTCCCTAAAGGCCTCGAATTGAGTAATTCCAGCAGTAAATAAGCTAATAATAGCCATCAAAGGGAGCGTTGACGCGAAACGTAACAAGAGTTAAACTTCTTATGATGGGGTCCATAATATCACTACTTCATGGACTGTGTGCAATCTAGCCTCTGAATTCTTAACTTCGGCCTGCTGTATTGCTCTCGAAATTCTTGAAGGACTGTCCATATTTCGTTACAATTCGTGTTTAGACACGAAATGAAAGAGATTTTGTAGTTTATTTTTCTCAAATTTAAAGATCTTGAATCAATTCGTGTCCAACACGAATTGTGACGCTCGAATCACTATTCAAATACGCTATTACTTGAAGCGGTATGGTCAGATCAGCTTATTAAGCTTCCCGATATTCCCTATGGAGTGAATTCAAAAAAACTTATATAAGGAAGTCTAAGAGTTCATATTGTATTAAAAATTCTTGTTTATATCTTAAGTCTTGAACTTTATTTAAACCAACCCGAACTTTCAACTACTAACTAAAGTCTATCCTTATATTCCAAACCTTTAAATATTTTTTCAACTTAGTCGTTCCTTTATATCAAACCAATTGATTTTTTACCAACTATTTTACATTCCTTTTACTAAACAAGTTACAAGAAAATACCTTATAAAACAAAACTCAATATCAATTTTACAAAATGCAATTCAATTACTTATTATCTGCTTTCTTCTTAACTTCAGTTATGGCTGCTACTTCATCTGATACCATCACTTATGTTGATGTAACTATCACACCAGAAGTTACTAAATCTGTCGTTGCTACCACTACATCTACTTCCACTCCATTTATCACTACTACATTAACTCATTCAAAATCAACCAAGATTACTTCTTCGGTTAGTAACGCATCTGCTAAACAATCTACTAGTACTACTAAGAAAAACAACTCTTCCAAAACTGGAAGTGCAGCCACCTCAATTGCCACTGAAGTTGCATTATATTCCAAGACTACCACTGTAACAAGCTGTCCGCCTACTGCTTCTGTGGCTCAGTTTCTAGAAAATATTGCTCTTCAAAATAAACCTATAATAAATATGGCTATCGTTGCAGCAATGGCATTATTATGAGTTCCATTAGTGCATAGTTTCAATCTCAAATTTTCCTAATGGACACGACCAAACTTATAATATTTCCTAATTTGTAATATATATCCCATAGTTTATATCCATCCTTATATAAAACATAAAATGACATTTTCTAGTATAGAGCCTGGTATTGTTTATAGCAGAGACAAAAAAAAAATTGAAAAAATTTGAAAAATCGAATAAGATGAGCCGAAATACTCAATAACTATTGCTTAATTTATAGAGGTTGCGTATATATATTCTTACCAAAATGAAAGATTTTGATGACTTTAATGAAGGTCTTCACTTAGATGCATCATATGACAACTTACTATCCTTGCAACAGAATGATTCTTCTACAGATATAAGAAAAAATATCAATAACGAAAAGAATGAACAAAATCAGGGCATCGATGAGCTAAATAATGAATTTATACCCTTCCCTGACGATTCAAGTGATGATGACACCCATTTTGGTCATGATTTATCTGAAAGTTCAAGTGAAGATAACGAAGATGATGATGCAAACATTCATCGTACTAGCTCAAATTCACAATTTCCATGGATATTGAATAATGACCACTCCAAAGAAATTCATGTAACAGACTGGTTAACTAAAGAGATAAAAGATTTTGTAAATTATATTTCACCAAGTCAAAATGAAATTCATTTGCGTAATGAGACTATCAAGAATTTAAAACAGTGCGTGAAGGATTTATGGCTAGATAGTGAATTACATGTTTTTGGTTCATTTGCCACTGATCTATACTTACCAGGATCAGATATTGATTGTTCAGTTATAAGTACAAGTGGTGACAAGGAAAACAGACAATATTTATATGATTTGGCAAAACATTTAAAATATAATGGGATTGCTACAAAAACTGAGGTTGTTGCACATACAAGAGTACCCATCATCAAGTTTGTGGATAGGAATTCAAATTTAAATATTGATGTATCATTTGAAAGAACCAATGGTATCGAAGCAGCCAAATTGATTCGTGATTGGATTGATGCCACACCTGGTCTAAGAGAATTAGTACTTATTGTAAAACAATTTTTATCAAATAGAAGACTAAATGATGTATATAATGGTGGTCTTGGTGGATTTTCGACCATCTGCTTAGTCTATTCATTTTTAAGTTTACACCCCAAGATAATCACTAAGGAAATCAATGCATTGGATAATTTAGGTGTTTTACTCATTGAATTTTTCGAATTATACGGTAAAAATTTTGCATATGATCAAATTGCATTGAGTTTTGATAATGATATTTTCCAACCAGTGTACCTACCGAAATCTCATTGGAAGGCACTTACGCCTTCCAGGAATGGTTCATTCTTTTTAGCGATACAGGATCCGAAAGAAAAGTCGAATAATATAAGTAAAAGTTCATACAATTTAGGTACAATCAGAAAAGCGTTTGCTGGTGCATTTGAACTATTAACTAGTAAATGTTTTGAATTAAATCGATGCACTTTTAAAGATCGTGTGGGTAAAAGTATTTTAGGTAATGTAATTAAATTCAAAGGTGAAATCAGAGAGTTCAAAGATGATAGATCATTAGTATCTAATAGAGCCATTGTGGAAAATGAGAGGTTCCATTTAAAACGCAAACGTGTAGTTATGGAGAACACATTCTTAGATCCGAGTGATGATGAGCTTCTTACTGGTGGTCATGTTGACTCAGAAATTTTCAAGATGGATAAGAGTGTAGCAAAATTAGAGAAAAAGAGAAGGAAAATGTTGAAGAAGGAAAGTGCAATTAACTTAATAAAAAGAAAAACACTTAAAGAACTCAAAAAGATTGATTCCAAATTGTTAAAAGAAAAGTCAAAAAAAAAGGAACGAGTAAGTAGTATTCATGATAAGAAAACCCAGACTGTGGATAATTTTATGGGTATTGAAAGTGATAAAGAAAGCGATAGTGATTCAAGCAATATGATTGTCAATATTGTAGAGACCCCAATTTCATCTAGTCGAGAAAATTCAAGCATACCAACAAGTGTTGAACCAACCAGCATATTACGCAAAACGACAGTGGATGCTCAAACTAAGAGAGATTATTGGCTATCAAAGGGCAAAGAAATTTCCAATGCAAAAGCTAAGGACTGATTCAGAGAGACAGTAATAAAAAAATAAGAACTCAACTGCATTTTATGTCATTCAATACACCTGAGATTCGTGCGAGAAACTTCCAGGTTGAATAACTCTCCAATCGTCTTGAGAGATTTCATAAAAATGGCGTTGGTGGGGAACTCTTGGCTCTCGAACACGATATAACTTGAGGCACGTGCGTTTTGCAGATCACATTCCGGACCACTTACCGTAAATGGAAGCCGCGGAGTGACGTCCACGCTTTATATACAGCAGTTCCTTCCCCATACCGCCAGACAATAGCATGCGTAACAGGGTGTGTCCCAAAACGGCAACAACGCGAAGTGCGCTTCTTTTTCCCTTTTTGGCGATTATTTCCTCGAAAGGTTTTTCAGAAAGTTTTTTTTTTCATTTTTCAAAAGTGAAGATTTTGATGCAAAAATAAATTGAAAGAGCAACAACAAAGAAATTGAAATTAGAGAAATAAAATTGATTAAAGCATATAAAGTAAGATTTAACCCCATTTGATTCGTTTTTTCGCCACCAATGTCATTGTCAGCTGCCGCAAATAAAATATCTGATGATGATTTCTCTAATATCGGTCCAGCGCCAAGACCACCTGTAAACAAATCTACTAATATAGCAGCATATAATCAAACACAACCAATTACACAGTACATGAGTCAACTGGACTTACAAAAAAATAGATATGATAACATTTTACTACCAAAGAGGAACATACCGTCGAGTTCACATTCACGTATTCAACCATTGAAAAGATTAACTGGTTGGATTTCTTATAAAGATGATGGTGTGTTTTCATTTATTTGGCAAAAGAGATACATGGTTTTAAATGACTCCTACATGACTCTTTATAAGAATGATAAAAATACAGACGATCCTATCGTTACCATACCATTGACCAGCGTGGTTAGTGTTAGCAGAAATCAAATCAAGCAATACTGTTTCGAAATTGTTCGTTCTAGTGAAAGAAATTCTTTATTAAATGGCGGTATTAATTCCAGTAACCCAAATTTAAGTTTAAATAACGATTCATCATCTAAGAAATCAATCTATATTGCAACTAAGACTGAAAGAGAATTAAATAATTGGTTAGATTCAATTTTTGCAAAATGTCCCTTACTAAGCGGTGTTTCTTCCCCAACAAATTTTACGCATAAAGTTCATGTTGGGTTTGACCCAGAAACTGGTAGTTTTGTTGGTATGCCCACCAATTGGGATAAGCTATTGAAACATTCTAGAATTACTGGCGAAGATTGGAATAATGATTCTGCAGCTGTTATTCAAGTTTTACAATTTTATCAAGAATATAATGGTATTGATGTTAATAACAGTAACAGTAACAGTAACAACAATAACAAACGGAACGTGACAGGAGGTAGTTATGATAGTAGATTGCCATCAAACTCTTCTTCTTCATCGCTTAACACTACAAAGCAAAATAATATGTATTCAAACAACGATCTAATTCCACAAAGACAAGCACCGGTCCCACCAAAGTTGAATGTAACTACTACAAACTCAATTCAACAGCAGTATAATAAATCACAACAGCAACAGAAGCAGCAGCAACAGCAACAGCAACAGCAAAATCAATATATGAATTCAAGAGATTCACCCACTACTGTAATACCACAGCGTTCACAATTGCGCCAATCGCCCTTTCAACAGTTACAACAGCATCAAAAATTACAACAGCAACAACAAAACCAATCACATTCTTTATCTTCTTCGCCTGTCAATAACAGACCTCAACTAAATAACCAGAATAAGGTCTACAATAATAACAGTAACACATTGAAGCAAGCTGTCAGTAGTAACCCAGAACTTAACTCTTTCCACAATAGAACTCAAAAGGGTAGTAATAGTAGCAATGAAGAAGATTCAAGATCAGCAAGCAATAACCAAAAAACTTTCCAAATAGACAAGAACAAGTATCCTCAGTTACAGCCACAACGAGCTGCTCCTAAACCACCAGTAGCTCCAAAGAAACATACAACTAACGAAGTCAATGATAATAGTGCAAATGTTAGCGTTGCTGCTGCTGCATTGGCAATGAAAACAGAAACAAATCAAATATCAAACAATAAATACCAGCCATTAAGACAAGCACCAAGAAAGCCATCCCCTTCACCACCATCATCTTCTTCATCTCCATCAGCATCTCCTTCACTACTTCAAAAAAATCAGCATTCACAGAATCACCAATTACCACAGCAGCCACAAACGACTCTACAAAAACAAGCTTATCAGCACCAACACCAGCAACATCAATTACAACAACAAAAGTCACAACAACATCAACAACACGCTACTGCTCCCAAAAAAGATGCTGCTGCTGTTTCTAAACCAAAGAAGCAATCTAAACCACAAATGTCTCATGCAGAGATTATGAGTAAATTAAGTAGTGTTACTATTAACTCAGATCCTACACCATTTTTCCAAATGATTGAGAAAGCTGGTCAAGGTGCTTCTGGGTCAGTTTATCTTGCTGAAAGAATTGCACTTCCACCAATAGAGCGTGATGAAGGTTTGATCATGCGTATCAATGATAAAGTTGCCATCAAGCAAATGATTCTTTCTAAGCAACCACGTAAAGAATTAATCGTTAATGAAATCTTAGTTATGCAAGATTCACGTCATAAAAATATTGTTAACTTTTTAGAGGCTTATTTAAAGACAGAAGATGATTTATGGGTGGTAATGGAATATATGGAAGGTGGTTCATTAACTGATATTATTGAAAATTCACCAACTAATGGTAGTACGCATTCACCTTTAACTGAACCACAAATTGCATATATTGTTCGTGAAACATGCCAAGGTTTGAAATTTTTACATGATAAACATATTATCCATAGAGATATTAAGTCTGATAACGTATTATTGGATCACAGGGCACATGTTAAGATTACAGATTTTGGGTTTTGTGCAAAATTAACTGATCAAAGAAGTAAACGAGCTACAATGGTCGGTACACCCTATTGGATGGCGCCAGAAGTTGTTAAACAACGTGAATATGATGAAAAAGTTGATGTCTGGTCTCTAGGTATTATGACAATTGAAATGTTAGAAGGCGAACCACCATATTTGAATGAAGATCCATTGAAAGCATTATATCTAATTGCTACAAATGGTACGCCAAAACTAAAACATCCTGAAAATTTATCACTAGAAATTAAAAGATTTTTAAGTGTTTGTCTCTGTGTTGATGTACGTTATAGAGCATCAACCGAGGAATTGCTTCACCACAATTTTTTTGAAATGGCGTGTGAACCAAGAGATTTGATTTCTTTGTTGGATTGGAAAGATTAAATGCATGGAACTAAAAAATGATAAACACTGAAAAATAATTTGGATACCCAGAAACAATTATGAATCATAAAATACCACTTTTCAGCAGTTAGTACATATTCATTAAAAGCTTAAATACATATGATATTATATAGTACTATATTATATATCAAGATGAAAACTAAAAAAAAATTATAGAAACAACAAACATAATTATTTTAACTACAATGGGCTCTTATTTGCTTTTAAGTAGGGCTTCCGATACTAAGTCACTCTTTCCTAAATGAAACTCTTGTAAACGCTTAAGCAACAGAAACTGAAAAATTCAACGTTCGTCATAGTTGCTGAGAAGTTGTTCGTTACCTGATTAAATTAAATTCTTAAATTTCCTAAAAGTAATGTGTATACTATTTATATATCTCTACATTTTTAACTTTCCGTTGCTTCTGAACAACGTTGATCAAGAACAAATATCATGAGCTTTGTAGGAGCTCATTTGTGGTTAATTTTGTGAAATTCAATGACAACCTCAAAACTAGTTCTTGTAACCCATCTACCTTATGTGACACAGGTATGGTTTTCAAAATCAAAGGATATAATACCAAAATACCGTCCAAATCATGTCCATATTGTTTAGCTTCATTCTTTTCAAGTATCTCTTTCAAAATTTTGTCTAGACCATTTAATAAGATCAATAGTTCAATCCTTCTTAACTTTGTTACTGGGGCTCTATCAATCAATCTTTCGTTTGCTATATATTTAGTCAATAGTATGGAGATTCTGCATGTCAGATATGGTGAGGTGATTTCTTTGAGTACTTTGTATTCGTCTCCTTCGAGGGTAACAAATTCTATTAGATCTTCTAAGCAACGACGACGACATCTTTTTTTTGTTAAATCTTGTGGTTCAACAGTGGATCCAAATAAGCTATCCAAATTCAAAGTACAAAATTTTTTTGTTACATGTTCGATATCATCATAAGAGTTCAATATTTCATTTTCCAAATCATCAAATTGATAAAGGAATGAACTTTTCCAGATTGAAATGACAAATTGCTTTAAAGCATCTTTCCCAAATTTGACAACAACGTTTCTCTTTATTAATAGGCTCTTATACTGTGTGTATTCATTGCAGTCATCAATTTCAGTATTGATATCCTCTGATTCATTCTTTCCTGTTGCCAACGGCGAACATATGGCATCAATATACATTTGGTGGAAAGTGTCTTGAAATGACTTACTCATAGCATCATGGATGTCACTGTCAAATATCCATGCCGATAACAACCTTATAGATTCAGAAGCTAATATCCAAAGCGGATTCTCATTATTTTTACCTAACGTTATCAACGGTTTCTTTTGTAATACATCCAGTAAATTTTTGAAAGTCCTCAGCAAGTGCTTTTCCTTTGAAGCTGGGACTTTTATTGGTTCCCGGTTATTTAAAATTTCATTTAAAAACTCCATTGCTCTATAGGAAATTGCTTCGAAAGTTGGAATTCTTGCCATTGCATTTTCATTCAGTTTATCAGCTAATTTAGATAAAATTTTGCCTCTAGTATCAAACATCAATGTGGATAAACTACTTATATGGAATAGAACTACCAAAGCAATATCATCAGATTGATCAATATCTAGTATCTTGATATTTTGTAAAATGGAATCTTGTAAGCTTGACGGTTTCAATTTATCCTTAGTATATTGTGGTAATAGTGGGAATTTGGATGTAGAATTGAATAAATTTAATGAGCCATCGATGAAAGTGTATGAAATTTGATCAAATTTTTTCATTAATTGATGAAGATATGGGAAAACTGTCATTAATTCATAGATACAATCATATTCAGTTTTGGAGTTCGGAATTGTCCGATCTGTCGTGTCACTATAAATGACATTATAATTACTGAATAACGAAAAACATTCTTGAAGAATGTTTATAGGAATATTATCTAGTTTTGTCATAGCCTCTAGTAATTTCTTCAAATTTGCTACTGCGACAAATTTCACCGACGGAAAGGGTACACTCAGTAACCTCTTTATAAAATCCAGCAATGTTAACCATGCCTTGGAGAAAATGACATCTTCATCAAATGCCGCCAATGTCATGGGATATATGTTAATCAAACCACTTAAAGTCAAGTCATAAAAATCTGCAAAATGGTTCAACTCATCTTGCATAAACTTAGCTGTTAGAAGTGGTTTTAGCACCATTGTGAATATAAGTTTCCAATTTGGTAAATAACTTTGATGTGAATCAATTATTCTAAAGAATGTTTGGATGGCACCATTTTTAACCTCAATACGCTTATCACTTGAGCATGAAATCAAACTTTTCAATAAATAAATCCAAATACCAATGTAAAATTCATGTTGATTTACATCCTTAGATGAGATTATATTCATTAGTTGTTTATTAGTTAATGATTCAAAGGAAACATCTACTGAATTTGTTTCGAATTCTTGCTTATATTGGTTTCTTAGATAGTCACCAACTAACCAAAATTGACTGATGGAAGAGAATGAAATATTCAAATTTTCATCTTGAGTTACATAATTGACTAACGTTTTAATGAGGCTTTGCATTGTATCTACTGGCAATGTTTGTAAGAAATCATCTGATATCAGTTTGAAAACGTCATAAGAGGCTTGAATCAGTTCAATTCTTTTTTGTAAAATAGCATGAAGCAATGCATTATCTTCTTGTTCGTCTATCTCTGCAAATACAATTTTCTTATTGAAAACATCGAATGGAGCATTGGTAATTTGTAGTACAATCAACCATGATGAAGTTAACAGATCACCAAATTCATTTAAGATTCCCTTCAAAGTAGAAAGTAATTGTAAAATAATTTCAGATTCGCTATTAATCGTACCTTGATAAATATCATCTTTAGTTGTTGTGGATTTTGAAAGCTCAGTGATTGTATTCAATAAGGAGTCCATGATAAGAGTTTCCGCCACAGCAAATTTTTCCTTCCTTATATCTTGGTCTTCTTCATTATCAACTTCATTGCAAACATTTTTGATAATATCAGTGAAAATTGCTGTAAGATATGGTCTTAAAGGACCGCTATTACTGTCACGTTTTGCAATTAATGAGATGAAATAATTCATAATTTGCCAGTAGCCATCAATTCCTTTTTCTTCTGATAAGAATCTTTTAAAATTGTAAGATGTTAACTCACCCATTTGTGTTATGTAAAATGCTTTATTATAAACACAGAAAGTAAGATCATTAGAATTCGACAATGGGTGATAATTATGCTTATCTTCTTCGAAGATAGCTTTATTTGAAGAATCAATAAGACTATTAGTTAAAGTTTTGAATTCATCATTAGAAAAATTTGCAGTGCTCTCTAAAATTTTGATTACACTAATTTCCATTGAACTAATATCATTTTTGGAGATTGTGGGACCTGTTGGTATATCTTGCGAGTAATGACTTTCCATGAAATCAATGGATGGACCGTAAATGTAGTATGATACCCATTGCCAAGTAATAAAGAAAAAACTCCAACTATGCTCTTGTAAACCTGGACCCAAAGTAAGTGATAAAGAAGCTAAAGTTTCAAACAGACTTGCTTGTCTAGAATTGAAATTTCTTTTAGCTAAGAAAATTTTCTCTGAAGTCTTTATAGAGTTCTTCTCTATAAAGCTTTCATTTTCCATTGTGAGAGTATCTTTGGCAGTTTTACTATTTAAGGTTAGGTTATCGTCATCCATTTCCTCAATGTTTGAATTATTTACAGTAACCTTAGCAAGAAATTCTAGATATTGGTCTAATTTAGTATTCAGTTTCAATGAGCCAGCTGCATGTGTTAACATTTGTAATGATGTGGAGATACGTTGGAATAGTTGTGTATCAATCGCTGTTGAATAAATTAATATTGCATTTAGTTCGAAAAGAACGTTGAAAAGACCATTATAGATGATATTGATATTCTTTAATTCATCATCTTTATTATTTTCTATAGCTGATTGACTTAAATCATCCGATAAAGTACTTGAAATTGTAATAATCAACCAAATAATGTATGTTGGATCCACGGAAGGAGCAAATGTCTTATCTAGCATATGCAAAAATTGAACATTAGTTGTTGCAATATCGTTTTTTATTGTAGGTGTTTTCATTTTCTCGATTAATTTTGAAGGTGCCAATAAATCGTAATATTCCTCGGATTTTAAAATATTGAGACATTCGGTCAAAAGAGGTGTAATAATTTGTTTCTTTCCCTTAATATTATCATAATTTAAGTATAACGAAAAGATTACATTGAAATCTTCCATTAATTTTTTCAACAATTCTAAAGAGAGCACACAATGCCAAAATGGTTTATCCTGTGAAATTTGTAAACTTTGTATCAAAATGGCAAAGATAACTTCAATCTCAGATTCCAATATGGTTATAAATTCCTTTTGTAGTAAGAAACCGAAGCAACGGAAGCTTCTTAATGTTATGGGGAAATTTTTGGTACTGGAATTAGCCCTTAGCAATAAAGGTATCGCCTTTACTCTCAATAAGAATTGCAAATCAGGATATTTTAAGAAAGCTTGTCTGTTATTCTTCAAGAGTGATTCTAAAATCTCCAAGCCATAATCAATGGGCATATCTTTGACACCAAGCAGATTTTTATCCTGGGTGTGGTTAGCGTCAGCTACTGATCCGTTCGGGTTTGCATAGAAGTTTTTGTTCATCAATGAGATTAAGTTGGCAAACAAACAGTTAGCATCGTATCTGTAGACGTTAATTTTAATTTCATCATTGTTGTTCACCAACACCGCATACTCATCCAATTCTTCATCTTCGATCTTATTGGACCAATCGTAAGACAATCTTTCGAATATTTCATCAATAAGTTGCTGTAAAGAAGCACTCGCGGTACCTGTAAGCATGGATGATTTGATATTCGATTGAAAAAGGTTTGAACAACACTGCAAAAGTTTAGCCAATTGATCTCCATAAATGTGGCGACCATATGTCTGGAAGAACAGCGGTACAATTTGCAACACTTTCAATTGGATGTCAGCAGACAAAGCAGTAGCATCTAAAAGTCCATCCAGCACATCAGAGACCCTTTGCCTGGGTATAATCTCTGTAGAAGACAACCATTGTAAGCATTGCAGGGAAATTGTGGCCAATCTGTTACTCTTGGAGAGACAAGCTTCGATAAACGGCAGTACAAAGTCGGGATGTCTGGCCAACTCTTCATTGCTGTTGACTGTCTTGAGGATTTTCAAAGACTTGTCGCAGGAGTGTTTCACTTTTGAGTTCTTCCTCCTTGCCTCAGAGGCCAGGCTGTGGAGTTCCAAATCGAGCTGTTTCTTGAAGGGGCCAAACATTGGCGGCAGTGTCTGGGTGGGTGTGTAGCTCGTGATTTGCTTAGCCTTTTATTTTGGAGACGTTTGTTTATTATTTATTGATTATTATTTTATATACTTTATATTTTCATACTAGAAGGTAAGGTGCCACTAACACACGCAGAGCCACTAAACTGCAGGCTGGATGCTGACAAGAACTTGGAAACTGCCCGGGAGGGCCACGAGACGCTTGGGGAGGGGCTGGTGTCCCCTGCGGTATGTCTCACACCGCAGCTCTGCGGACAAGAAACAGAGACAGGAGGGGAACAACACTACAGAAGGGTCCCTCGGTTGCTCAGAGAAGGAACAGACACACACCAAAGGTACCCAACAGTTAGGAACAACTACCACTAATGCACAATCTAAATCCTTGGTACGCTACGATGCCTCTAGCAGAGGTAAACACAGTGGCGGTACACAACGGAACCACTCACAGCACAAGTCACTTTGGGTACCGCACATCGCCTCCACAGAGCATGTAGAGGAACAAGTTATCCATATGGAGGGTCTATTTGCTGGATTCAAGCCGTTGTTCTTGGGTAAGTCTTCTTTGCCCAGATCAACAGTTCGGTTTTCATATAGCACTCCAATCAAGGCTATTGAAGATGATAGCTACTACTTAGAACCTTTAGTACCTTGGGATATGAGTATTAGTGGGGTGCTCAAGAAAGATAGGCACATTAACAGAAATATTCCTAAGGATGTATTACGCAAATTACGTCCATACCATAACATCAACGAGAATGTCAAGAATGATGATTCGATGTTGAAAGATGAACTGATTAAATTAAAATTTCATAACTCTGTCGTAAACGATTCATTAGATGTGGTCAATATGTTTGAAAACTATCAAAATAAACCAAACTCGTTTCAATCTGCACAAGATTGGAAGAAGTATCAGGATTGGCAAAGAAAATTGAAATATCAGAAGTCCAAATATCAAATGATATGGGACAAAATTTTGTACGAACATCTACCTATTAAAGAAGATAATGTTCAAATACAATCAGAGATAAGAGATTTAGAGAGAACTTTGATGAAGAAATTTCACAATGTCACTGGATTGAGATCACAAAGAAATGAAACGAAACCTATCATAATTCCCATGCAAACTTATTTTCAAGCAAGTATATGCAATCATAGAAAATTGAAAAATTTACTATTAAAAACAATAAACAATAGATTGAAACCACTCTTAAGCACGCTTGCACCACATTTGGGTTCAAAGCAAGATGCATCAAATTTTGAACAAGATTTACTAGTTACCAAATTGAAACTAGTGAATAAATTACTGGTCACAATACCATGTAGAGATTATAATAATCCAAGACCAGTCTTTGCTGTCTTTACAAGTGTAACTTACAAGAGTCCCGTTCCTGGTTTTAAGAGAATGGCATGGCTTTACACTAAAGACAGAAGGAAAGCACTGGGTAAAAAATTAATTGATAAAGAATATGTATATTTAGATGAATCGAAAACATCAATCCCTAAAAGGGGCTCACGTGCAGTACATTATCCAGTTCATGTCTCCAATGTGACCATCGAACAAGCTTTCGAAGATTGGAGATTCGATTGAAGTTGAATGGGAACATGGAGGGAAATGTAAAACGTTACTGTACTTGGTTGCCGCGGTGGGAAAAGAATAATACCACATGCAATTATCTTTTTTCTTTTGAAGAGTTCTACCAATTAGACTCCCCACGTCTTCTATTGTCTTTTTTTAATATTCCAATATAGATATATAACATCAACGATAATCAAACTTCGTCTCTGTCAATCATGGAAATATTGTTATCCATATGCATGTTACTATTTTCTTCAGTGTCTTCATTTTCACTGTCTGAATCAAATACCACTGCCTGCGTATTATACACATAAGTTTGATTTAATCTATCCAACCCGATTCTTCTTCTTACCATTATTTCTCTATTTCTACTATCACTGGAGTCAGATATTGAACCAGATAATAATGATGTAGATCCCAGTTTCTTGAAGATTGCTTGATCAGTGTAAAGTAAGAATTTATTAACTGCATGAGTCAATTTATGTGTCATCTTTTCCCTTTGACTCTCTTGTGTTTCGTATTGTATTTGATTTATACTTTCGATATCCAATAAACTACTATCATTGGGAATAACTGCATCAGTGGTGTGTTGTGTGGATTGTGTAGAAAATATCTTGTCATGATGAAGAACGGAACTTCCATTCTCTTGATTCATTGTGGGAATAGCCACTTGTTCATGGAAAGATGGATCCTTTAGGTTGAGTGAGTAATTCGCAAAATTATATTCTTGCCTTTCATCAAGGAAAATTTGTCTACCGAGTACACTTTGTGATTCGTTTTTATTCTTCAACACAAAATATCTTTCCAACCATTCCCAAACCATAAAAGTAGCTGCAAGATAACAAGTTGTGGTGAAATCTTCAC
Organism: Grigorovia transvaalensis; assembly: GCA_003708445.3. NCBI lineage: Eukaryota > Fungi > Ascomycota > Saccharomycetes > Saccharomycetales > Saccharomycetaceae > Grigorovia > Grigorovia transvaalensis. Next base: position 46,850 of record PPXN03000064.1, on the reverse strand, counting down.
CTAATAAATCAATCCATACGTTTGCAATATCTGCAATAAAGAAACCAGGCGATAAAAGTACGGACAGTATGACAATAAATGTTAAAAGTGATAATTGTAAATGTCTATACCAAAGTTTCCTTTGTCGTAGGATAAAAGAAATTATTAAAGATGCGTAAGATGATGAAACGGCAATTCTAAACAAATAAACAAAAGTGGGTAAGATCCCCCAATGAACTTTTGCACCTTCCACGACTGTACCAAATTGTGGTGCCACCCACAGTATATTAGTCCCCAGGACCAAGATGGATCCGATGTAGAAGATGACTCTTTTCTCTAAATTTCTTTCATATATTCTCATCACTAAGAAAACTTGACAAAACTGAATCAATGTAATACTTATAAAGTTTAGTGCCGTGAAAGTAGCATCTCTTTGCAGAAAACCTACTATCTTAGTGGATAATGTGACACCTTGGTCATTATGTTGATGTTTTAAAATCCTAAAATTTCTCGCTACCGTGGAGACCATATTGATGCTAGTGATTAAAGATCCCAATTTCAACAGTATGGCAGCAGTGAAATGTGGTCTATTACGTACAATAATGAATGCCAGGATGGTCAAACATAAAGTAATCACTGAATTAGCCGCGTATGACATTAAAAACGAGTAAATACTAGCGTTATAACTTCTCCCCAGTTTACTCGACGTAGATGTGAACAGCTTCCAGTCTTGCATGACCTGCGGCAAGTACGTAGCCGGTATATCGTCGTAGATGGCCACCATATACGCTGGATGACCACTGTAGCAGAAACTTTTAAATCTGATCCTATCCGCATACAACACAGGCCTGTTAAACTCCCGTCCGATCACCAATGCATTCCCCAAGTTCATGTAGTGGCAGCTCGGGTAGCTGTGGAAGGTGTCCAACCCGTTGATCCGCCAAATGTTGCCGTCCATTACCGCGATGACGTAGTGTTCTCTGTGTATTGATGATTCATAGAAAGTTTCATTTTCGAATATTTGAATTCGCAGTAAAAATAAGCAGATTGTAGGTAGAAGACCAAGTGGGTTTAGCGATGTCGATAGAGAAGAAGAAGTGGCTGTTGCGGTCGCCGTCCGTACCGAACTTCCACCTCAGGAGTACGTTGGGCCGCTCCGTGACGGACGGAGCGATACAGGGCAGTTTGCCGCAGTTGCCTGCGGAAAATCAATCTAATACTAGTAGCGGCTCGCATGATGCCATGGTGAGAGATAACAGCAGCTTTAGTGTGATCGATCTGTATGCGAACGACGATTCTGACCGTCAAAGTGTTGCAGCTGCGGCACATAACGGGAAGGAGAGTGTAGATACAAACGAGGAAGAGCAAGAAAGGTTAGAGACAAACAATAATGATACTGATACTGAAGATGAGAACCATGAGACTCGTGAAGATGTTAGTAACAGTGCAGGAGATGCAGATGAAACGTCTGGATCCATTTTGGCTCAAAGTGAACCGAAGCCGCTGCTAAACTCGGAAGGTGAATTTGATAGATATGGGTTTAAGAAGCAAAGGCCATCGTTGACTGAACAAGAATTTAATATATGGTGGTATCACTACGACGAATATTTACAAAGAAGGAAAATGAAATGGAAAGTTTTACTAGCGAAGAATCATATCCAATTTGCTGATGATTCACCCCCAACAGTATTCCCGCACCATAACGAAAAGGTGAAAAGGTATGTACGTAAGGGTATTCCGGCAGATTGGAGAGGTAACGCATGGTGGTACTACAGTAACGGTGATGAACTGCTGTCTCAAAACAAGGGTCTCTATGACAGTCTGCTGAAAAAGATAAATAAACTTACACACGGTCCACCTTTGTCACAATATAAGAAAGTTTATATGGATATGGAAGTAATTGAAAGAGATTTGAATAGAACTTTCCCGGAGAATATTTATTTCCAAAGAAAGCAAGACATAAATGAAGTGGAACCAGAAAAGATAACTGCATTGAGAAGAGTCCTGACTGCATTTGCCCTAAATTCACCAAATATTGGCTATTGTCAATCCATGAACTTCTTAACGGGGCTACTTTTACTATTCTTACCAGAGGAGAAGGCATTCTGGATGTTGCATATAATCACTACAAGATTACTACCTGGTGTACATGAAATTAACCTAGAAGGGGGCAACATCGACCAAGGTGTCCTTATGCTTTGTATCAAGGAATACTTACCTGAAATGTGGTCAAGGATAAAGAAAACATGCGAACCTGTTGTAACAATGCAAACATCAAAGAAAAAACTGATTAAGAATCAATTCTTATACAAATTACCCCCTCTGACATTGTGTACAGTGAGTTGGTTTATGAGTCTGTTTATAGGTACCGTACCAATTGAAACTACTTTACGTATATGGGATTGTATATTTTATGAAGGTTCGCATTTCATTTTCAAAATATCTTTAGGTATCTTGAAGATTTGTGAGAATGATTCGCTGCAAAGGACGCATAACAAACAAGATCCCAAATTTAATGATGAATATGATATAGAATTGTTTCAACGTGTACAATCCTACCCAAAGAAACTTTACGACGTGAACAGATTTTTTGAAAGAACAATCTTGAAGAAAAGATCAAATTTTAACAACTTAGATCAAGAAGAAATTGATCGTTGTAGAGGCTACGTGAAGCAACAACGTAAGAAATATAAGGAATTTGTGGAAAATCAATCACAGTTACAAAAACCGCAATCGCAAACTCCAGATTTACCGAAGAAATCATTCTTCAATACAACACAAGTGGCAGATTCAAAGGACTTGAAAGACTTCTTGGGTGAAGATAAATATGGGTTCAAGAGAAGTCTGACAAACGTTTCGTGGAACAACAACGCATTAAAGGAGAAAATGAGACAAATTCGTTCTAAGAAAGACCGCTAAATCATCATTTTCTCCATCACATTATGGCATGACGCACTCCATCACACACCCAACGGAATGCCTCGTATAAAGCTCAGATCTTTATTGCATAGCATCGAAACTTCAAATTTCAATTTTTTTTCTTCAAATTTTTCATCTTCAAAGAAAAGTGAAAATTTATCGATGAGGTTACCAAAACACATATCACGAACCATGAACGGTATCTTTGCTGTTGAAAAGCCAAGCGGCATCACATCAAATCAATTCATGATGAAGATTCAACATATCTTCAACGGTAGTGAAGTCTTCTCCAAAGAAATTAAGAGAGCTGTAGATGAAAGAATTGAACAGTTGAAGAAGGAAACGGGCAAGATTCCACCAAAGAGGAAACTAAGAAAGATCTCTAAGGTCAAAATGGGTCATGGTGGTACTTTAGATCCACTTGCATCCGGTGTGATGGTCATTGGTGTAGGTACCGGTACTAAAAAACTATCTGATTATTTACAAGGTACCGTTAAAATCTATGAAAGTGAAGCACTTTTTGGTGTTTCCACTGACTCTGCTGATTCAGAAGGTGACATATTGACAAGAAATTCAGTGAAGCATTTGAAAATGGATGAATTATTAACCGTAAAGGAGAAATTTGAAGGTTCATTGAAGCAAACTCCACCGATCTATGCAGCTTTGAAAATGAATGGTAAACCATTACATGAATATGCTAGACAGGGTATTCCATTACCGAAGGCTATTGAACCAAGACAATGTAATATTTGCCAACTAGATATCTTGCCTGATTCATTATCCAGAGATCATAATTATCCAATATTAAGAAACTTCAATGAAGAAAATAAGGAAATTGTCAAAGACTTAAATGCAAACATGTCACTGGATACATTGTACTATTCTAAGGAGTATTGTGAATCTCATAACTTACCCACTGAGGTTGCACAAATTGGGAAACCACTTGAACTCACTGATGAAGAAAATAAAGAAATTAATGAATTAGGTGATTCATATAGAGCACCATTATTGCATATCAAGGCAGAGGTTTCTAGTGGGACATATATTAGATCTCTGATAAGTGATATTGGTAAGGCAATGAGAACGTCTTGTTATATGGTTAAATTGATTCGTTTGAAGCAAAAGGATTGGTCATTAATGGATGGCAATGTATTTAAATTTGAAGATTTTACTGAAAATGATGAAAAAGTTTGGGCTCATGTCCTAGGTTTAGTCTTTGAAAAGGGTACAGAAGTTAATATTCAACAAGAAATTCAAAAAGCAAAGGATAGATTACTAAATGAAAGTAGTGATAAAGTTCTGGAGAATAAACCAGAAAACGATATTAATGTTGCTGAAATCGCTAATAATAATAACGTCCAAGATAACAATGAACAGGATAAAGAGAACAATAAAAGATCATTTGATCAGGTTTAGGAATATATTTATGTAATTTTAATAATATATAGGTATATATATAAAGTACTTATGAAATGCTAACTCACTACCAGGCAGAAAAAGAGTACCGACAAAGGAGGCGCATAGTTTAAATCGTGTGATTTTCATTTCAATGCCGGATTAAGACGATGTTGATCCTCCAAATAGCATATTACAAGTGGGCATTTCATCGTCTGTAATAGCCCAAAAATTGTAACTATGTAAAAGTAACTCTTCATAGTTATTAATATCAGGGCATGCAAATCCAAATTTACTTGGACAGTCTCTTACCATATAGTAACACATATCAATACAAGGCAATATTTCGTAATAATCGCTAATGGGTCTGATATAAAGATCAATCAATTTATTTCTATTAACATTTTTACTACGCTTAAGGTAAAAATCGGACTCCTTTGAAGTACAACGCGGAATGGATACAGCACATAACCAATTCTTATAAGCTATTGCACAATCATCACAAGTTCTTAACGGCGAGTATCTTGAATCTAGTTCAGTGTCACAATCCACTAAGCTTAATGCATTTGTAAAATTATTGTAAAGACCAGTAGCAATATATTCATACGTTTCTGCCATTAAAGTTTTATTATCGCCAACAAATGAAGATGTTGGTACAGAATATGCGATATTATTACAGAAATCTAATCCATAAATCAATGAACAGGTGTTATCTGATTGAGTGGTGAAAGCATCCGCTGCAAAGATAATACCACCCACATCTGTTAAATTACCATCATTGTTGGTAATTTTCTTGGTTAACAAACTTACGTAAGTAGTGGAATGATTTAGACCGGTAATGTAAAAGAATTCGCTTACACCAACCGGGGAGGAACCAATATATTTCTGTACTCTTAACCCTTTTTCATCTAGATCATTTGAGCTTTTAGTCTCATTCTCTGAAGATATCAAATAGTTACCATTTTTCACCGCTGTGACAGATTTTACCAAAGATGTAGAGTTCAATTTATTGAATTCATCAATGTCGTAAACGTAAAGATCATACAACGATAAATCCTCGATAGTCGCATTTTTCGGATCCCCTTTCAAAGTTGTTGTAGAATAAGTGGTATTACCTGTCATTAAGAGTGCGCTTGAGTAATCTGTATCCAAAACTTCAAACCATGGTCTTACATCCCATTGATAAACCAAATCATTTTCTGATATACTCAACCTATAATTAATTACGACATCTTTTGTCAACGGATTATCCTCTTCTAATGCCAACCCCGTGGTAGTGTTGAACATTTGAATGATAATGTACAGATCTGTATCATTATACGCAACAATAGAATTTCCACTGATATTAAGATTTAACGTTACTACACCTAAATCTTCCACGTAACCGTCATTAAAAGCTACAACTTTACCCGTTGATATGTTTTTGGATATCGAATCATCGAATGCATGTGATAACCGTAACCCTATGTCTTTCAAAACAGAATCTTCACCCATATCGATAATCGTGTTATTAGTATAAGTGAAATTATCAATATTACCACTAATAAAGACCAATGTTTCATAACTCGGTGAAAGTAGGTTCACACTAGAGTTTGTATCAATTGTAAACTGATAATAACCGTTTTCACCGGCAGTAATGTTGCTTATAATGGGTTCCCACGACACTAAACTATCTCCATTAAAGAAGCTATCCTTCCGCAGATTCTCTCCTATTGAGGCAACATTGGTCACTCTAAAAGAAAGCAATAAGAGTAATACTATAATATAGTTCATTGAAATCGAAATGGAACGCTTCTGTCTAAAGATCCAAGCCGATCTCACATCAAACTTGTTATTCTTCTTCCTATTAAATATTTTTTTTTTCAGTTTTCAGTAAGTGAAATATCCAAATATTGAAATCTTTATAACTTTTCGAGCAATTCGCGAAACTTATTGGCAAGAAGAGTAACACACTACCATTTTTGCACTCCACTTTAACGTTACGCTGCTGTACTTACCAGGAGGATACAAACTGTTGGAATGTCTACGAGAGAGAACTTACCCTGGGTGGAAAAATATAGACCACAACAATTAGATGAGGTTTATGGTCAAGACGAAATTATCACTATCTTGGACAAATTTGTGAAAGAGTCCAAATTGCCTCATTTATTGTTTTACGGGCCACCAGGTACTGGTAAGACATCCACTATTGTTGCCTTAGCACGTAGTATATATGGTAAAAACTATTCCAATATGGTATTAGAATTAAATGCATCTGATGATCGTGGTATTGACGTAGTGAGGAATCAAATCAAAGATTTTGCATCGACAAGGCAGATATTCAGTAAAGGGTTTAAATTAATTATCTTGGATGAAGCAGATGCCATGACTCAAGCTGCACAAAATGCATTAAGACGTATCATAGAAAAATATACTAAGAATACGAGATTTTGTATATTGGCTAATTATGCTCATAAATTAACGCCGGCTTTGTTGAGTAGATGTACTAGATTTAGGTTTCAACCATTACCAGTAGAAGCCATGAGACAAAGAATGAAGAAAGTTATTGCGATGGAGAATTTGAAAATTGATGAAAAGGCTGAAGATGCATTATTGAATTTATCACAAGGTGATATGAGACGTATTTTCAATGTATTACAAAGCAGTAAAAATATGATTGATGAAGATGAAGATGATGAAGTAAAAGAAGGTCAATCTAACAAAGAGATTACGGAAGAAATGATATATGAATGTTGTGGTATGCCCCAGCCTAAAGATATTCAAACAATACTTAGAAGTATCTTAGAGGAAGATTGGAATACTATAAATTATACTATCGAAACTGTGCGTGTTAATACAGGTATTGCATTGGTAGATATAATTAGTGGGATACTAGAAATTTTAGAGACATATGAATTTCGAAATGAGAAGACAAGAATTAGTCTCTTACAAAAAATGGCTAATATTGAATATGCCATTTCAAAAGGTGGTAATGAAAATATACAAACTAGTTCATTGATTGGTGCAATCAAAGATAGTTTTATGTATGAGACAGAAGCATGAGATATTTTAAAAAGAACATGCATGCCAAGAAATGGTAGTACCATTTTGATAAGATGACAATAACTTGAAATTTTATATACTCATATTAAAAATTGTATCTTTTAGAGCTGATGGCATAATGTAGTGAAAAATAATTATGAAATAAAGGTGTAGTGCGTAATTTGATTACGAATGCTAAATATACATAACGTAAGCGAACCCTAACTTTTTCAGAATGACAAGATAATCCGAAAGAAAACCCTCTAAAAAAAACATTAACATTACCCGACTGGACCATTTCTGATATAAAAATGGAACGAAAAAACAAATTAGAATGAATTTGTAACTAATAGAAGAAAAACCATGGAGTATATCCTCCATCTTCACAGTGAACTTCAAATAAATTTGAACGTTGGTTGTGAATGAACTCACTAAAATACTATTTAATTAGCCAGATGATAATTACTATTTAATTATTTCTTCAATTAATTTGATTGACATGACGAGACCCATGCTGTGCACCAGTCTGATTCCTAACAATGTACTCAGGAACATGAAGCATTAAGTATACCCAAATTTCTGATCAATCATAAAAAACTCTTGCTCTATTTTCTCTTGATTCATTTGTGATGAATTGTGTATGTATTATTATTGTATACGAATTTGGAACTTTGCTGCTGTACAACAGCGGTTCACTATGCTTTTATCCTTCAATCTATAGGTTAGTGCAATTGTTTTCAAATATCAAATTTTATTTTTCTATTTTGCTTACCATTGCCAAAACTTGCGAAGTGAAGCAGAATGTTTAAACTACGTATATGTAACATCAGTAAAAAATATCTATACAGTACAATCGATAATAAGATTGTAAACAACATACTAGTTGAAAAGCTTACACCTAAAAATGACGCGATTGAGAAATCAATAAAGGAGAGATATAACAATAAATTATTGATAAAAGCCAGGGAAAATGGGTTCAGTAATATTGATGATTACAAAAAGCATCTGTCCAAGCAGCAAGGACCACAAAAGGATGATTCACAAATGTTAAGGGCGAGTGAACTACCTATAGAGAAAGAAGCACTTAATATTAAGAAGAAATTGGTCACTGGAACCAAGAAAGCCAAACAAAAACCAGCAACTCCATTCAAGACTTTAGATTCTTATATAAATGTAAGTAAATTCAGGGATTTGGATAATAGTCAAATAGAGCAACTATGGAAGTTAAGGTTCAAAGATTCGCTTTCAGCTGTTATACCAGAAACTATAATGAACAACATGTTATCACGAATTGAAAAATATCCTCGATTTGTGATACCATTACCACATCATACGGGTGGAAATAATGAGGTCAAGAAGCAAGGTTACGATTTACATTATTTACAATGGAGTAAAGCCAATAAAGACATGTGGTATTGTTTGTTTACTAGTTTACAAGAATTCAAACTGAATAAAGAATTTGCCAGGCCTCACACCATACTAGAGTTCCATTTCGAGTTATTAAAGGAAAAGAAGATTGTGTTAATGAACGGATCCAAACAGGAAAAACCAGAAACGAATGGTACCAATCCCATACAAAACATGCCCACCATGGATCAAATTCCAGTACTTATTTGGCATTTACAGAAAATCTATAATTTTTCATTGAATTTTACCGAGAATGAAAAAATAGTCAAATTGCTACAACAGTTCAATTCAGGTGACTCAGGATTTGATTTAAATCAACTGATTGCATTTTGTGAAGACAATAAATAAGAGCAACCCTTGTTGTACTTTCTAAAAGAATTGTTTTGTTTTTTTCTATAAAATGAAGAAGATAGGTTTCCTTGGTCCAATGGGGACCTATTCACATCAAGCCGCATTACAACAGTTTTCCACGAATAACAATACCACAGATATTGAAGAAGATGATGAATTTATACCGTTGAGTACAATACCAGATTGTTTTGATAACTTGTTAGATGATTCTGGGAAGATTGATTTTGCTGTAATACCGTTAGAGAACTCGACAAATGGACAAGTTGTGTTTTCATATGACTTACTACGTGATTTAATGTTGAATGGTAAAAATAATGATGGAAGATCGAAATTATCTAATGAAATTGTTTCAGATTTAACAATTATTGGGGAACAATACGTTTCTATTACTCATTGTTTGTTAAGTGCCAATCCAAATATTAGTTTGGATAAATTGTCCGAGTATGAACGGATTGATATTTTCTCACATCCGCAAGTTTGGGGACAAGTGAAGAACTATTTAAATAATTTGAGATTGAAATGTCCAAATACTTTATTTCAGACCATAGATTGTAATTCCACATCTGACGCTGCTATCAAATGTTGTTCATTAAATGAGACACAAAATCAAGATCCAGGGAACAGTAATAAAGTCTTGAACTTGGCCATTGCAAGTAAGATTGCTGGTAAGTTATATAAGATGAATTATGTGGATGAATTAATTAATGATAAAATCGGTAATACAACTAGGTTCCTTGTATTGACGAAAAATGATACCAAAACGGAAGCTCTGTTACGCAATACAAATAGGGATCCAAATAATATGATTACACTATTAACATTTTTAACAGAGCAAGATTATCCTGGTTCATTAGTGGATGTTTTAAATGTATTGAAAGATAATAATCTTAATATGACTTCGATCAGTTCAAGGCCATTTAACGCTGAAAGTGTAGAATTTATTAAACTTAAGGATGGTGAAGAGATAAGAAAATGGCAATATATCTTTTATGTTGAATTCAATAATAATTCTAGTACCGATATGCAACAATTCTATGAGACAATTAATGATAAATGTTTGAGATGGTGTCAATGGGGGGTTTTCCCACGTAACGATGAATATTATAAATAGGCTCCATGGTCTTACTTGGTACCTAACCGTGCCTTTTACTGTATATAATTATATTTTTTCCATATGCAATAATTTAGTTCTCCCTCTATGTAACCACTATATCAGATCATACTTAATAAGGAAATCACTGATTGCTTCCCAATATCCTATCTGCAAAATTGTGTCATTATGATGCCCCCTAAGAAATTCGACAAATTGCTTTTCCTGTGAATTACAAAGTTCAAAAAGTCTTTTCATGTGTGCTGGTGGGACAATTTCATCTAATGAACCATTTAAGAATAAAATTGGGACATTTGAATCAATTTTGTCAATTAGTGATTCAGAGTTCCAGTTTTCATGACATAAGAAGGCAAATCTACTAAACCAAGGAAACATAAACGGTATGACTTTATTAACACTTAAGAAAGTATTCTCCAACAATATACCATCTATAATATCTTTATATTTATTGGCCATATAAATACCTACTGCACCACCAAGTGATCTACCATAAATAATTTTCTTCTTTGTACTATGGAGTGGATCGTTCATTATATGTTTAATTGCTGTATCAGCATCAATTTTTAACCCCATTTCTGTGGGGACACCCGTGGAATGTCCATAACCTCTATAAGAATAAATAAAGACACTACAATTTAATTGTCTAAAGAACAATTCCATAATGGGTATAAAATAGCCAATGTTGCCTGCATTGGGACATAAAATGATAACTGTAGTGTTACTATTAGTGTCATAATTAGGTAAATCAAAAGCTTGTAAGGATTCATTATCTGGTGTACGTAAAATCAGTGGTTTATAAGGCAAGTTTCTTATCTCCGGAGATTGTACAACTTTCCTAGCGTCTTGCGCCCAGGAGGGGTACACTAACCTATTTTGGAATTTGTACAACAGGGCAAGGGACATTGTAGACAGGAAGGCAAGGCCACTTAGTATCATTTTAAACATCTTGGACAAACGTTGGCAATTGTGTTAGTATAGACTTGGGTAATTAATAAATGGCTCAATGATTGTCTACTGTAGTGTCCTTTCTATTTGTCTAAAATCTTTCTTTAGTGGACAAAAGTGTTGCTACTTTTTTCAGCTTTATTATTTGTATGAATATTCTTTCGTATATTGTGGATTGTTTTTGAAGGTTTAGCTGTGGTGTGACCTGGGCGGCAATGGTAGAAAGAGAGTGGCTGTTGTTGGTGGCTGTTTGTAGGAGTAGGTGACAGACCCTGTCCGGAATCCTAGAGGGAGAGGGCCTTTTAGTATCGTCTTCTTTGGTGCTACGGACACTTCTGTGGGTAGCGGGTTGGTGTTACCCGCAACTGCGTGTTTTTCAATATTTATCCATATAGTAAATTCAGTAAAAACACCAACACCGACCACACATTTTAAAGGAGGAAACATATACAGCTGCCTCATATACAACAAGCTTCGGTACACTTTTTACAACTACACTGATTGCTTGATTGGTTGACGTGTTTTATTTTCCAGTTTAATTTCACAAGTTCTACTCGTTATTTTCCAAGCGTTTTTAATTTCACGTTCCTGTATTATTGTTTGGTACCAAAACTTTAAAGACTGTTCTGTATCATAATAAAAAGAAAAATTGTACTACTATCATATTTTATAATACTATTCACAATTAACGACTCCTATAAATATCCTTTAAACAAATACATTCATCGAAACGCGAAAGATTAGATATGTTTAATAATCAGATTTATACAGCAAAACAACCTCTTCCTCCCCAACAACAACAACAACAACAACAACAACAACAGCAGCAACAGCAGCAGCAGCAACAACATTTTTATCAGGATTCGAACACCAATTCGATGGCAACTACTGTCAACAACAATAACAGTACAAACAGTAATAATAATAGTAATACAAATAACAATAGTAACAATAATAATAACACCAATACAAAAGATAATAATTCCACCAACTACAATCATGCATTAGAAGATCCAAATGTTTATCATTGGGTTTGTCAATTAACTTATGGTCCACAAAAGGAACAAGCATTATTAGAATTAGGTCGTAAAAGAGAACAATATGATGATCTCGCCATTGTACTATGGTCATCCTTCGGTGTTATGACATCTTTATTAGTTGAGATTATATCAGTTTATCCACTTTTGCAACCAAATTTATTATCGAATCAACTATCAAATCGTGTTTGTAATGCTTTAGTGTTATTGCAATGTGTGGCATCACATCCTGATACTAAGCACCTCTTCTTACAAGCTCATATCCCATTATTTTTATTCCCATTCTTAAATACAACTTCGAAGCAAAGAACTTTTGAATATTTAAGATTAACTTCATTAGGTGTTATTGGGGCCCTAGTTAAGAATGATTCACAAGATGTGATAAGTTTCTTATTAAGAACTGATATTGTACCATTATGTTTAAGAATTATGGAATTTTCAACAGAATTATCTAAGACTGTTGCCATTTTCATCTTGCAAAAAATCCTATTGGATGATACTGGTCTTCAATATATTTGTGCTACTTTAGAAAGATTTTATGCTGTTACAAACGTATTAAAGGATATGGTAGATCATTTAACGGCTCATACACCACCGGGACGTTTATTGAAACATATTATTAGATGTTATTTGAGATTAAGTGATGATTTAGAAGCAAGAAGATTATTGAAAATTATGTTACCGACAAAATTGACTGATAACACTTTTAGTGATGTCTTAAGGGACGATGTCGGGTCCAAACGTTGTCTAGCGCAATTGTTATTGACACTCAATGAAGACGACCAACGCTAGGATAAATTATAACAGATAACAATAACAATATCAATATCAATATCATTAATACTAATAATACATAATAATAATACATAATAGTAGCATAACACACTGTAGCAGAAGAAAATTCCGGTTGTTTTGTGGTAAAGCCGTTCTGTTCCTTCGTGCTAGCGGGCCACCAACCTCTGTTCCCTGTCTGTTGTTCCGTCCACACCACTCTCTGTACTATATACCGCTAACTCTTATATACACTGCATGAATATACTGCCGGGTCACGTGTGCGTTCTTACTTGCTGGCGTGTAATTTTCAAATGGAAACAAAACGAAACAACTGTTTTTGCATACCGTCAACGTGGATTTACACGACTCAAACACACTAGCTTAGCCCTCAGTCTCTGTAGCCATGTCCACCCAAGCGTACAAGAAACATGAAACTACAAACTCTGCCGATCTACCGGACAAAATGACCGTGTATCAGGATTGTATGAACACTTTCAACGAATCCCCAATTAACGCCAAACGTTGTCGTCAATTGATTGCCAGATTACTGAGATTACTGGCACATGGTGAGACATTTCCTGAACAAGAAGCTACTGCTTTATTCTTTTCCATCTCCAAATTGTTTCAACACCAAAATGATTCTTTAAGACAGTTGGTTTATGTGGCTATTAAAGAATTGAGTGGTATCTCACAGGACGTCTTAATGGCTACTTCTTCCATCATGAAAGATATCCAGAATGGTTCAGATATGGTGAAACCAAACGCGATCAAATCTTTAACTTATGTATTGGATGAATCAACAGCTTTCTCTGCAGAAAGATTATTGAAAAGTGCCATCGTTAATAAACATCCATCTATCTCCAGTGCAGCTTTATGTACTGCTTATAATCTTTTACCCATCTCTGAGGCTACTGTGAAAAGATTGACTAATGAAGCACAGGAAGCAATTGTTAATTTGAAACAATTTCCACATTCAAATTCATCTTCAAGTGACGGGAACGAATTTTATCCAAATTCTACTTTCATTACTCAATATCATGCCCTAGGTTTAATTTACCAATTAAGGAAAAATGATAAGATGTCTCTTCTCAAATTGGTGAAACAATTTGCTGAAAGTAACACTTTGAAAAATCAAATGGCTAAAGTGCAATTAGTAAAATTAGTTAATGATCTAATCTATAGAGATTCACAATTATTTATTCAATTCCAACCAATATTAGATAATTGGTTATCAAATAAATTCGAATCTGTTCAGTTGGAAACCACAAAATTAATTACTAATTTTGCTTTAACTAATCCTCGTTTAGTATCCACTGAATTATTCGCCTCATCTGTCAACACTTTACGTTCTTTATTGACCGTCCCACGTGTTACTACAAGATTTGCTGCTTTGAGAGTACTAAATAAAATTTCATTAGTGTCTCCAGAAAAGATTGCAGTTTGTAATCCAGAGTTAGAATCTTTAATTAATGACTCTAATAGAAATATTTCTACTTATGCCATTACCACTTTATTAAAGACAGGTACAGCTAAAAATATTTCATCATTAATTGGCACTATCACTAAATTCATTCATGAAGTGTCAGATGATTTTAAGATGATCATTATTGAAGCAGTACGTACTTTATCATTAAATTTCCCACAAGAATGGAAATTCATCATTAAATTCTTAATTGATGTCTTAAAGAATAGTGAAGGTGGATTTAAATTTAAAAACAGTATTGTAGAAGCTATCATCGACATCGTTTCATTTATACCTGAATCTAAAGAACTTGCCTTAGAAAATTTATGTGATTTTATTGAAGATTGTGAATATAATGAAATCTTAGTGAGAGTCTTACATTTATTAGGTAAAGAAGGTCCATTTACCACAACACCATCTTTATTTGTTAGACATATTTATAACAGAGTAGTCTTGGAAAATTCAATTATTAGATCTGCTGCAGTTGTGGCATTGTCTAAATTTGCCTTAACGAAAAATGACCCAACTTTAAAGGACTCTATTGTCAGTTTGTTGAAAAGAATCTCTAATGATCCAGATGATGAAGTTAGAGATAGAGCTACCATTGCATTGAAACTGATTGATTCCACTGAAACTGATAATTCTATTGTAGCTGAAAACTTAATTCAAACTAAATATTACTATGATTTATCATCACTTGAGAAAAAATTAAGTAATTATATTTCATCAAATGAGGATTCATTCAATACACCATTTAACGTTGCCGATATTCGTAAATACACTGAAGATGAAATTAAAGCTATTGAATTGAAAAAGAAACAAGAACAAGCTTTCGGTAATGGTTCAGAAATTACCGGTGGTAAAGATACTATCCCATCTACACAAGCTAATAATAAGAGAGTGGATGCTAACACTTACCAAGGTGTCGGTGTGGCTGAACATGAACAAGAACTATTAGAGACCAAATACGCGGATGAATTACTTGCCATTGATGAAATTAAAGAATTTGGTAAATTAATTAATAGCTCCAAGCCTACACCATTAACTGAACCAGAAGCAGAATTCATGGTTACTTGTGTTAAACATTTATTCCAAGACAATATCGTTTTCCAATTCAATATTTCTAATACATTAAATGATGTTGCATTAGATAATGTTTCAGTGGTTTGTAACCCTGAAAATGGTGATGAATCCTTATTGAAAGAATCATTCACTTTACCAATTGATAGATTATTACCAAATACTGAAGCTGCCTCCTATGTGGCATTTACTAAAAATGAAAATATCGTTATGGAAGGTTTCTTAAATACATTAATCTTTACTACACGTGAATTAGACCCAGAAACAAATGAACCATTTGAAGATGATGAAGGTTTCCAAGATGAATATGAAATTGATCCAGTTTATTTAACCACTGGTGATTATATTAAGAATGCATTTGTGGGTAATTTTGACGCTACTCTTGATGAGTTAGCTCATGAAGAAATTGCTGTTTACAACATTCAAGAAGATTTAACATTACAAGAAGTAACTGACAAATTAATCTTAAATACAAGTTGTTTACCATTATCTAATACTCAATTTGCACCAACTGATTCAAATTCACATGTATTAAAATTATTTGGTAAGAGTGTACTAAATGGTGCTAAGATTGCCTTATTAGTGAAAATGATTAAAAGTTCTAAAGGTATTGCATTAAAGGCACAAGGTAAGAGTGAAGATGCAGAACTTTGTGCAGATTTGGTCAATGGATTAATTTAAGTCTGGACATGGTCTTCATTTTTATTCAGATTTTATATAAATGATTGGTTTCATTGATGGTATTTATGTCTTTTTTTTGTAAAATTTTATATACTTTTAAAAATATTGTATGAACATTAAATCGTTTGCTTTTCCTGCATTGTTTTGTCTATTGCGCTGGTAAAGTTTTTGTTGTTTATTTTATATCTGATGAATTTTTTTATGAACAACATTTTAATTTTTGTTTTGTGTAAGTGAACACTAAAAGTAAGTTGTTGGTAAAATAATAATATAAAATACGATTCGAACAAGAATGTTTAATCGCTGACGCTCAGAGCAATAAAAAGGTTATTTGTTATGTGTTGTCAGCATTTTAAGATGTTCGATAATAACATCATTATTTTGTGAATATATATTGTTATATACAGATTGTTTCATGTAGTGTAGTCTGGGACTACAATGACTAAACACTAATAGCTTGAGCAATACTACATTTTTCAAATTCATCCAAAGACATTACTTGGGAATCATGACTGTGATTCTGTTTACCGGGTGTTGTCAAAGCCTCTAATTGTTTTTCAACAGCACATTTCTTCTCTGAGGAACTATATTTCCTTTTCTCCTTCTCTGATCTAGCTTGCAATATTTTTTGATAATAAGGATCATTTTCTACTACCAAATAACCTCTCTTTTCTGGACTACTGAAATATTCAATTGCCTTCCTTCTGACGGGTCTTGCTGGTAAGGGTATACGCCTATTTTTCTTCAAGAACCAATTTGGATCAATATGAGCCTTTAATGACAACGGTGTAAAATAACGAGCAACAAATGAACCACCGGCCCCTTCAATCGCATCGATAGCCTTCTTAGAAGCTGCACTTGCTTCAATTTTCCAAGGTAAATCATAATTGAATCTTCCTGTAGCTAGTAGCTTGACACCGTATTTTATCCTACCAGTAAGCAATCCACAATCCTTCATTTTCTTCATGGTTAACACTTCATCCTCTTTCAAATCTATTCTACCCTTTCTATGAAACCAAGTAATCCTATCCAAGTTCAAGATATTCAAAGGTCTAGCAGACGTATTCTTGAACCCAATCTTGGGGAATAACTTATAAATGGGTGTCTGACCACCTTCAAACCATGACTTGACTTTACCACGAGCCTTCTGACCCTTCTGACCCCTTCCTGAAGTCTTACCTCTCCCGCTACTGGGACCACGACCCACTCTTTTGAATTCTTTGGTGGAATTTGGTGCTGGTTTCAAGTTCCCCAAGAGGTGCACATGACGTACTGCGTGGTATTCCGTGCCGAGATTTCTGTGTAGAGTATGTCTAAGTAGTGGTAGCATCGATGTTTTTGTGTTCCCAATTCTGCAGTTTCTTTTGAGTTGAAACGAAAATGAATCTTTTTGACTCGAAGTTTCAAAGGATTTGGAAGGTATTGGCTGTAGTTTAATCCACTCATGTTGGGGATGTTTTGTGTGTGAGTTCACTTGATGTAGCCAGTCCTGAGGGTTACAAGTATAATTGAAGTCTATCTAAGAACGAGTATGAATTTGATTAGAAGCTTGGATATAAAGAAGTAGAGGAATACTATAAGAAGGAAAACAAGAATAAACTGTTGAGCATAGTTTAATTAGGTGTAGAAATTATCTAGAAGCAGTACAAAAACGTATAGCTGTCACAATCTCAAAAATATATCTTACAGATGAACGATTTTTCCTACTATAGGATTTGCTAGGAATATATATGAGTTTGATTAATTATTACAAAACTGTCTATATACATTATGTAACAGCATGAACTTATCCAAACAGCGCTGTTTCTTGTATTCTTCAAATGGTCAGGAAGCAAAATCCACTTTCGAATGACCATATGTTGCAATGATACACCTACTAAAAGAAGTACTTTTCATCAGCATATACTCTATAGCTCGAAGGTTTATCATACATAAAGTCAATCACTTCAATACCGGAGTAACGTATACTGGTGATGAATTTGAACGGTTTCAATGAGTTCTTCACAATTTTTTTTGAATTGAACACTTTCTTGGCTGATAAGTTCAATTGACCAAAAAATTGATTACATTTGCCCATAGTTAACTAATGAATATGTGCCACTGTCTATCTTCAGTATTTTGAGATATGATGAATGAAACTAGCAACCTATTTATACCATCATTATGATTGTGATATAACATTACTTGCATATCAAAAATGGCATTAAGAGCCTCCAAGCTCAAAAAGCACGAAAGGAATAGCGTGTTTGTAAACAAACAGGGTCCCTATCCCTCTATCCCATAAAGTTGTAACAGCATATGCATAGTCATTGGGTACATTCTCTTCGATGCGTGTGAATTTGTGACGTTTTCAGGCACATCATGCTCACGTGACTCCCCAAAGTAGTACCAACATTCACCCATTCATAACAAAATTCTCTCTTTATGACAAGGCAAAAAATGACATTCTAGTAGATCACAAGGACTCTTTACTGCAATTTGTAGAAGGACTTACATCAAACTGCTCAAACTAGTAAAAGACTTTTTTTTTCTTTCCATTTTGGCATTATGACTCTTGATATTTGATTTAGTCATTTGCACATATACTCTTTTTAGTTGATTTAAAAGAAATGAAGTAACAATTTGCTGTTAACCGCATCATTAGGATGTATGGTAATTTCATTACTGCTAATGTAGAAAGTTGAGACGTTGGCGGTGCATACTATTCATGTTAGTTGTTGAAGAACGGATCGCTTTATTAAAAGTTATATAAAATATAATATACAAAATTGTTCGGCTTGAAAACTTTTGTCAAGATTTTCTTCACTTCACATTTGGCCGGGTACCAAAATTATGATTTTACAAATATAAATATGTGACCATTCTGACCACATATTTCAACAGCTAAATATGCGTTGTAAACAAATCTCACATATACGTTGGGTTTGCAACCCTTCCATCTGGTAAACTGAAAGAACATCTTGCACTTCTCGAATAAGATTTGGCATAATACTTCTGCCTTGTCTGTACACCTTGTAGGTTTTGCACCTCATAAGTACCTAATAAGTATTGCACCTAATAAGTATTGCACCTACTTATATTTTGAAAAGAACTCTTGAAAAATAATGATGGATTTATTGATCAACATCGCAGCATTCGACACATTTATCACATGAAATAGTCAATCCTCTATCCTAATCTCTTTTTTTTATGGCAAATGAAGTGAAGTAATTGCATTTCAATGCTGCATACTGAACTATAGATAAGTACCTTTTTAAGTAGAGGGTGTGACAAAACCATTTCAAATGTTTGAATGGCAAATAACAAATCTACAACGAATTTCAATAGAACAAAGATATTGAAAAAAATATCTGGTAGATTGTTTGTATTCTTGTAAAAAGTTTCTTCTTGCTTTGGTGAATATTTAAGTCACATGCATTACTTCACATATAAGAATATAAAAGCTCTTCTATGACTATTTCCAGAAACTACCATGCATGTTTACATTTTCTGCACTTTTTTTCCTTTGAGATTAACTTCTCAATTTTTCTATTTTGATGAATAAACTTACTAACACACTATCATATTAAGTTGTTGAATGGAAACATTTCGGAAAGCCACCAACTGTTAAGTTGTATGATTCTGTATCTTCTAATCAAGTTCGAGCAAATGCTTAATGAAAAAACGTATCCACAATCAAAATAAAACAAATGGGGCAAAAAAAGTCAAAAGAAGTTGTCAGATCTGTAGAATTGCAGGTCTTAATTTACCATTACCAAGGTGGAAAAAAGCTTATTTTTTTCACTCATTAATAGAAAATTTGAAATAACTTACTGTAAGCTTCATTAGAACTGTTTTTTATAAACAGGAAGTTAAACATGATCATACTAATGATATTTGATTATCCAAAAAAAAAAGTTTTGAACTCGTCCTTGTTAGCTCAGTTGGTAGAGCGTTCGGCTTTTAAGCAATTGCTTAAGCAAGGATAACCGAAATGTCAGGGGTTCGAGCCCCCTATGAGGAGTTCATTTTTTGCATTTTTCTACACTTAATCTTTTAAGTACTACTCACAATACAAGAGGTTCTTTTAGAGCACTCACAGTATATATTAGTCTCTTATCACTAAACACTAGTCACTAACAGCCTACAAACAGGCTAGGGTTAAATGCCACGTCTGCTAGTAGAAGCTTTAGGGTTTGGAAAAGTAGGGCAAATCCGCTAAAAATATTTCCAGTTTTTTTTAAGATTTGAATCAAGCCTAGCAAATAAAGAGATTGTGTGGTATCTCAGCTGATGGAGGCTCTGAAGAAGGTCTTGAATGATCAATCGTTTTTCGCTGCTGGCAAAAACACAGAAAAGAGGGATAGAGTCTTGACTGCTGATGAATTTCTGGTTGAATACAGAAGCTTTCATGAAAAATATACAAATGCTAGTGATCCAGAATTGCTCACCAATTCGTTGGTGGAGCTAGAAGAGAAACATATGAAGATTAAGGACTCAATTGACAACTTGATACCCAAACTGATCGATTACTTACTGGATTTGAACAACAGACTGTTCGAATATACAGGTGAATTACGTCTTATCAGAAAGAAATCTGCTGAACTTAAAACAGTTTCTCACTACAATTCCAAGAAACTGGCTCATATTAGCCCCTTAGTAAACGACTTGCTGATATCGACTAGAGTAGTTAATGACATAATATCAGGTAAAATTACCATAGAATGGATAGATAATATTTCCTATATTAAAGATAAGCAAGCAATTTATAACAAATATAATAACAACAACAATAAAGAAGATGCAACAATGACCACAGACTTACCGAAAGATTTTGAAAACATGTTCAAAGTCTTGGATATCTTAAAGACAATTATCATTGAAAGATCCAAGAAATTTATCATTCATAAACTTAGGGTATTGAGAAGTGCTAAACCAGTACCATCACAAAAAGTTCAACGTCAATTACTACAATTATCTGAGATGTTCAAATTTATCATAGAAAATAATTATTCTTTGGCATTGGAGATAAGACAAGCTTATATATATACCATGAAATGGTATTACAAAGAATATTTTGGTAGATATATAAGATCTTTGACAATCCTTCAATTCAATTATATTAATAATCAATACTCTCTAGGAAATGTTGTTGTTCTTAATTCTGACAATAGCAATACCTCATCTTTATTTACCAACTATTTACCAACTACTATCACTGCCACAGTGACCACTCCAATGATCAAAGAATATTTTAATATATCGAAAAGACTATCAATCTTGTATCAAGAAGATAATACAGTAATGGTGTCACAAATCGCTGAAACAAATCATAACAAGAATAATTTTATCGAATTAGGTTTCAAAAACTTAAATCTAGCAATATTGGATAATTCCACCGTAGAATTCAATTTCTTAACCAAATTTTTCCAAATTTCCAATAATGACGAAGAAATAAAGGGTATATTAGAACAAATATTCCAACCGACATTAGCTCATGCCATTGAATATTTTGAAACTATACTATTGAATACGTATGTTTTTGACATATTTGGTGTATTAATATCGGTACGTATAACGAAACAGTTACAATTCGAATCTCAGAAAAGGAATTTATTCTTAATGGAAAATTTCTTAAATGATCAATTGATGCTTTTATGGCCCAAATTCCAACAGCTTGTGGATTGGCAATCCAAATCTATCAATGAATTATCTGTAAATTCTTTAACCTTGAAGAAACCAGAATCTCTCACTTCAGTACATGAATTGACTATCGCATTATCTATTTTTTTAAAAAGTCTATTGTTATTATCCGTTTATCAAAATAATGAAGATGCTCGCTCGGAGCCTCTTTATAATTCAATAATTAGAATAAGGAATGATTTCGAGTCATTCATGACAAAGATCAGCAAAATGACTAATAATCCTGAAAAATTCTTATCAATTAATTATCTTTATATTTATAATGCACTACAACAGCAAAGTCTGGCAATGAGTGATCCAACTGAAGAAAATGATAAAACTTTGAACCAGAATGATATGACCATAATGGAAGAAACTGAACATCATTTCAAGACCTTGGTAGAAGCTTTTAATCAATCAAATTAATCTATTAAATGTATATAAATTCATTTATATATGTGTACTCTTATTTTTGAAAAGAAAAGATAGACATTAAAATCCTTCTGGTGTTCCCTTTGCAGGTTTTTTATTTACATTCAAATAAATACCACCATTTTCAAACCCAAACCATCTATAATTACTATCAGGACGTTGAAGATCTTGAATAATCTTATAACTGGGAAGATCAGAATATGGTACACCCATTTTTGGATCAAAATAAACACAATCTTGATTATTTATCAAACAACGTTTCTTAATATTGTTTACCAAAATACCAGTGGGTGCCTTTGTGATAATATTGATTGATTCGACTTTAGTATCTTCTTCATCTACTTGATCAGCAATTTTCTTATCATATTCACCAATTGATGGGAAACCGTCTAAGAATTTCAAATTTGGTATCAAATTGTCCTCTCTTAAAGTTGTATTTACCTCTGTGTTCTCATTATACAGATCCGTTTCATCATTTGAGTCTTTCAATCGTGATCTTAATATAGGTTCTGTATTTTCAGTATCTTTCAAAGATATGCTAGTATTTGGCAAGAAATTGTAATCAAATCTATGTTGTGTGTAATTAGTTAATAAATCATTGAATTTGAATGCTGTAATAAAATTTTTAGAGACTAATTGGAATGGGCCTTCATATTCCTTTTCCATTTCTTCAGTATCACTATCATTTTCCAATTTTGGTATAACTGTTTCATTATTTTCATCTACAGCAGTCGTAGGAGTAGATTCTTTTGAGTTTCTAACTGATATCACTGGTGAATCTTTATCAATTGTTTTAATTTTCAGTTCAGTATCAAATGAAACTTGCTTGGATTTAATTGTCTCAATGTTTGATTCCGTTTCAGATTTTTCCTTCAGTTCCATTTCATCATTAAGTGGTTTCTCGTCCAAGAGCAAGTTATTATCATTTATTACTGTTGTTTCTGTTAAAGTAATCTCATTTGCAATAACCACTTCTTGTTTAACTGAGTTTGTATTTTCTAAAGGTGCAGACGTAATCTCGGGACTTGATGGTTTCACAAGTGATGTTTCTTTATTTTCATTAGCTAATTTTGTCTCCTGTGAGTCTCCATCAACTATATTTGTACTTTCTAAGTTTGTCGTGTTATTTCCAGTAGATACTGAACTGTTATCATTGGGCTCTACAGCAGGAAATATTTTTTTATTATCATTATTATCTGTAATTAATTTTTCATTAGAGTCATTAATTGTTAATTTATTTTCTGTTATATCCGTATTGGAATCCGCAGTTATCTGTTTCTTAGGTTTCCTTACATATTTTTTCCTTTTCTTTTTAGATCTTTTCTGTAATTGTTCCGACCAATATTTAAAGTCTTCTAATTCCATAATTGGCGAAACCTGCCAAGAAGTACTCAACATTGTGATGATCAATTCATCTGGTTTAAATTTGATCTTTTGCCTCTGTTGATTAGCCATTCTTATCTCTTTCTTGAAAATTTCTTGTTCCCTAAACTGATTTAGACTATTCAAATTTAATTTTTCAGTTTCCTCTGCTATTCTCAATCTATCCTCCTGTGTTAATGTATGGAATTTAGCTTGTTCTTCCTTATGTTTCTTTAATTTTGCTTGAATTTCTTTCCTTCTTTCCTCTGCCTTAGATAATTTTTCATAGACTTTCAATTTATTTGCCACTGCTGAAGTTCTCTTAGAGGTTCTTCTTGTTGCGGTTAACAGACTTTCTGCATTAATTTCATCATGATGATGGTTTGTTGATCTATTTTCATTTTTCCTTTCAGTAGTAGTTGTGGTAGTCGTAGGTTCAATATTTCTCTTTTTAATTACCGTGGGTAAAATTTTCCTTCTTTTCCTTTTCAATCTTTCTAACCTTTGTAATTCCTTTTCACCAGCTTCCTCATCATTGTCATCATTAGCATCGTCGTCATCATCATCATCAGAGAACATTAAATCGTCATTTTCCTTTAAGTTGCTGTTAGATGATGACAGGTCTTTGATCTTCTCATTACCAATTTGAAACTCTTCATCATCTTCATCTTCTTTGAAAAGGAGATCAATTTCATCATCCTCTTGTACAATATTTAGCTTTTGTCTTGTGTCATTGATTTCTTGTTCCAGCAACTTCTTCAGCTTGTTACCAGCGTTACTACGACGACTCCTGGAGGTTATCAAGTATTCTACCGAATCACTGGATTCACTGGCGCTGTCTACACTGCTCATTGGGTCCTTCAATGAATATTGACTGTATTATTATTTTAGTAATTTTCTGTTTATTTTTTTCATCAAAGTGAAAAAAGTCAAAACTATCAAAAACAGAGATTTCTCGTCACTTGTTCTGGACAACTGTGGCTACTTACTTAGTCTTATATGCAAAAACGGATTCAATCTTGGGGAGGAAAGTATATCTACGCATCCTCCATAACTTTCTTTGGTTCTTCTTCATCATCAATAAATTCTGGTACTTTATCTGCCAAATATGATGGAATCTCTTCTGTATTGTTATTGATACTATTTATATCGTATAACTGAGTATTTTCCTCCGATAATGCTTCCAATTCTGCATCCAAATCTGCCTCATCGATATCATCCAATTCATCAAGACCATTATTCAACCTCAATGCATTTTGTAATTCTTCACCTTTATCGATCAAATCTATCATTTCATCTTGCATATCTTCTAACTTGTCGATGTTGATCTTACCATATTGTGCCTTTAAAATCTTATTGTTTTGTTTCATAGCATTGACACTAATCATTGTATTTTGTAAGGAGTCTGTCATTAATTGTGCCTGAGTCATGGACCAATCTTGATTATCCAATGATTCCCTCATTTGTTCCAATTTCTTCCTCTTATTCAACAATTTCAAAGCTTGTGCTCTCAATGGTCTTTGACCCATGGGTGTCTTAGTCAGTTGCAACCTTCTTTGAATATCAGTTAGTTGCATATTTAATTGTGATATTTGTGTGTCCAGATGAGATATACGTGATTGTAGCCCTTGTTGTGCTGAGTTCATAGCATCGTTGGATTCTTTTAAAAGTTGATCGTGTGATTTCTTCGCACCAAATCCGAAGACCCTGTTCATATCTGATAGTTATGTATGTATATTTATATATCTCTGTAGTTGTTGTAGAGTTCCTCTTTGCAAGGAAAGTTTCGATTCTTTCAAAGTTTCATTCCAGTTTATTTCAGAAAAGGAATCCCCGGTTCAATCCTGGACGGTACCGTTTTTATATAAGGAAATGTTTATACATCTATGGCAACATACTCAATGTTGTCAGCGTTACCCACCAACCCAATTACCTGCTTATCGCTTGAAACAATTGTGTCAAAATGGACAAATCTATCCCATGCAGGGAAGGATTTGACACTTATGTTATTATGGATAACGTAATTCTTGTTATTGGGATAGTACTTCAAATCATTTAGCCATTGCATATGATATAAATTGGACCAAGTTAACACTAAAAATTCTGAATCGTTTAACCAAACAAGTTTCAATATTGGTGCTCTTAAATCAATTAGATTTAGTTTAAGATTATCTCTTGTATCCCACAATATTATTGTCCAGTCTAATGAACCTGTTAGCAATAACCCGTTGTGGTTGATTGACATTGTAGTGATCATTTGTGAATGGAATAAGTTTCTATCCAAGAGATACTGGATATCATCATCTGTCGTTTCTACGTTTCCCCCTGGTAACTGTGGTAAGAAATTATTATTATTTAAGTCCAGTTGTAATTTACCATCTGTGGCATCATCATTTAAGTAAATCTTATAGATTGCTCCCTGTATATCACCAATAAACAAACAATCTTCATTGAATGGTGAATTGACCATTCCAGTAATATGAATTTGATCATAGAATAGTAATTTATTCAAATAAGGAACAAATTTGCTAATAATATTGTCTGTGGTGTCTGTATCGATATTTAAAAGAGTAGTTCTATTTATAGGTATCAATGTATAGGAAGAGTTGGCGATGGTGGTGACGTCACGATAGTCAGAAAGATCTAATGAATTGAGTAAATTAATTGTACCAGATTCATCACCCAGGATGATTCTAAATTTATTTTCATTCATGACATTGATTTGTTGACCACCCATGAAATGTTTCCTGGAGATTAAGTTTCTTTGCCAATTGTGCTTGTTATCATGATTCTCGGATAATTCATATAAGATAGTTTCACCCATCTTAGTGATTAATAAGATAGATATGATATTATGCTTTTCGAATTTACGTAGGATGTTCACTCTTGTAATGTTGTGACCAACTAGTTCCAATTGATCAATAATGTTATCGTTTCTAGCTAAATCGAGTACAAATACGAAAGATACAGGGAAATTTCTTTCTTCTTCATCATCATTCAATTGAGAAGCCACAATGGTTACTATTTGTCTGTTATGATCCATATCAAATGTTACGATTTGTGAATGATCGATTGGTAATTTCCAAGAATGTAAATGAGTGAATTTGGAAGGGGTGGTGGTGTCTTGGTAATTGTTGTTATTAGCGATGATTGTAGTGGTATTGTTACCCTTTGCGTACCAAATTGCGGCAAATGATTTATTGGTAGGATTAATCAAAGTGTTGGTGTCTCGTATGACAAATGACTTGAGATCTTTTTCTGTAGAGGAATCTTCTTCAATAGGTATATCATCAACATTCTGAGGTTCAATTTCCTTATGATGTGGAATTGGTGTGACAAGTTCTGTTGTTTCCACTTGTATACCTTTGTCGTAGGTAGTTGTGGTAGGGGTAGGGGCAGGGGTAGGGTCAGTAGCGGTATGTGTACTAATATATTCCACTGTTTGCACTGACTCATCGACCATTTCATTCGTTGTAGTACCCGCAGAGTCTATACTCTGCAATCTATCTGTACTCACCGCATACTGCAACGTACGTTCCTTCAACAATTGCCACTTCTCTCTCTGCGCTTCCAACCTATCCATCCCATCAGCCTTCTTCTCTTCTTGTTCTTGTTCTTGTTCTTGTTTGTTTGTTTGTTATGAAATATTTTCACCATACCAAGAAGGCACCATGGACCTGGACATCGACGACATCCTAGCAGACCTAGACCGCGACACCACTGCGGTCGCCTCCAACACGACGACCAGTTCGATCCCCCTGGACGCAGACACTTCTCACACTGTGTTCCATTCCACCATTACACATCCAACACAACATAAAGCCATACCATACAATAGCATAGAAGATTACAACGAACTTATTAAAGTATGGAAGAATGAAAGGTGTGCTCCTGACTTGTTACCGTATCCCAAGCTCTTAATGGGTAGGATGTTAGGTTATGTAGCACAACAGATGGAACAATTAGAGATCATGTCTATGAATTTCTTCGATGAAGATAATGATCATAGTAATGGTAATAGTGGTAGTAGTAGTAGTGATAAGAATAATGGTATGTTGCCGTTGTTGTGTATGGAAGCAGAATTGGAGAGGATCAAGTTTGTTATTCGAAGTTATGTTCGGTGTCGTTTGTTCAAGATAGATAAGTTTACGATATACTTGAAACAACTAGCGGAGATATCGCAAGAGGGGGAAGGGGAGGACGAGGTCCTGGATGTTCCATCTATACAGGAGTTGATGTCCGATGAAGAGATCCAGTACCATGAGAGACATTTCCATATACTTTTACAAACGTTGAATGAGAGTGTCTTGAGACATTTACCGGAGTATGCCCAAGCTATCAATGAGACAGAGAATGGTACCAACATGGTGGATGAACCGGACTGGAAGAAGTTTGTCTTTGTCCGGGTGTTGAAAGAGACAGAACCACACTCGAACAGTGCGTTAAAGACGAATGCGCAGGGCAAATGGGTGTACAACATCCGGTTACCTGAGGCCAACGAAGACATAGAGTTGTCCCTTGGTGGGATATACGTGATGCGGTACAATTTGATCAGACACCTGCTCACCACGGGCAGAGTGGAGTTGATATAGAGGCACGTCCCCCACACCCACCACCCGAGCAAGTCATCGTTTAGTTCATTGGGTGAAAATTCAACAAAAAATAAAAGTCGTTGTTTTGCTGCTACCAAAACTGATAAGCAGCAGCAGCAGCAGAAAGAAGAAGAAGAAAGAGCAGAAGAAAGAGGAAAGAAAAGAAGAGAAGAATGGAGGTTGCCGTCCACGACAAACACGTCGAAACGACAAGGATCACCAAAACTCATGACAAAGAGTCCAACACGACCACCCTAGAGACCATCCGCCAAACCATCCATACCACCAAACGGAAATACCTGTATAAGTTTAATGAAGTGCCCATCTGGCAACGAGACAACGACCACATCTGGTCCGGCTACGTGAAAGAGACGAACTCCTTCCGTAAATGCCTGTACTCGTTATTTTACTTCCATAACGAATCGATCAATGTATATACGCATTTAGTACCCTCCATGATCTACATTACACTAATCTTCTTCTTTTTGAACAAACTGTGGGTGAACATTTTCCCCACGACCACATTCCAAGACTATTTCTTCATCAGTACCTTTTTGATCGGTTGCTCCGCGTGTCTCATGATCAGTGGTATATTCCATCTTTTCAAGCAACACTCTGAGAAGCAGTGCAAGATTTGGTCCAAGATAGACTACATCGGCATAATCATCCTGATCTCCTGTTCGATGGTGTCTGTGATATACTACGGATACTTCGACAATTACCGATACCTGTACATCTTCGTCACGATGGTGGTCTCGCTGGGCATAGTGTGTACCTTGGTGGTACTGAATGATAGGTTCGACCAGAGCAGTTGGAAACCAGTGAGAGCTGTCTTCTTTATCCTTTTCGCCCTTAGCGGGCTGATCCCGCTGGTGTGCGGTATATTCAAGTTTGGATACATGGAAGTGATGAACAGGATCTGTCTCAAGTTTATCTGGCTGGAAGCAGCATGTTATATAGTGGGTGCCGTCCTGTACAGTTGTAAGATCCCGGAGATTTGGTACCCTGGGAGAGTGGACCTGTGGGGCAACTCGCACCAGATGTTCCACTGCATGGTGGTGATTGGGTCTATCTGCCACTGCAAGGCGGTGATAGAGTCCTACAACCTGTTGCACGGCAGGTACAACTGAACACACACAGTGCACAGAGCGCTGTTTATTTCAGTTGTTGTTGTTGTTTGTAATTTTGTATTTATTATTTATTTACTGCAAGTAAACGCAGAGGCGTAGACACCAAGGGATGAGCAACAGAGCCATATTGAACGGGTACAGACACGCGCTGCGGGCCACACGGGTGGCCTTTGCGGGCGACACCACGATGCTCAGGGCAGCAAGAGACAGACTGCACGCAGGGATGCGCCATGTCCCGCCAGAACAAGAACACCTCACTCCGAAGGGACGGGCAGACTTCCTCGAGGACGTGGCGGTGTACTTGCAGCGCAACATCGTCCAGGGCAAGCGAAGCTCCTCCAAGGACAGCGCCGCCACGTACCGTCTGCGCATCCACAGCGGCACCCAGGTGGACGACAACTGACCTCGGTGTTTTCCGGGCCTGTATATAAACGTATGTAAAACCCACTGGGTGAAAAACTTTCCACCGCCACCACCACAACTCCACTGCCCAGCCATGACCGCAGATTTGACCACTACGTTCCACGGCGTTACCTATGCTAACCCTCTGATGAACGCGTCCGGTGTCTACTGCATGTCCGCAGAGGAACTTGTGGAACTGGACACTCGTTCACAGGCAGGCACCTTCATCACCAAAACTGCCACACCACAGTACAGACAGGGGAACCCAGAACCACGCTACCAAAGCGTGCCGCTGGGGAGTATCAACTCCATGGGTCTGCCCAACAACGGCTTCGACTACTACTTGGAGTATGTGTTGAACCGTCAAACCAACGAACCGGAGGCTAAACCATGCTTCTTCTCGTTGACTGGTATGACCACACAGGAGAGCATAGACATGTTACACAAGTTGCAGAACAGTGACTTCCAGGGTTTCACCGAGTTGAACTTGTCTTGCCCCAACGTCCCTGGTAAACCTCAAGTAGCCTACGATTTCGAACTCACCGAACAGATATTGACACAAGTGTTCACTTTCTTTACCAAACCTCTCGGTATCAAACTGCCACCGTTCTTTGATTTTGCCCATTTTGACATGATGGCTGCCATCTTGAACAAGTTTCCTCTGTGCTACGTCAACTGCATAAACTCCATCGGGAACGGTCTGTATATAGACACGGAGACAGACACAGTAGTAGTGAAACCCAAGGATGGGTTCGGTGGGATAGGTGGTGACTATGCCAAGCCTACCGCTTTGGCGAACGTGAGAGCATTCTACACAAGATTGAACCCATCTATAAAGATCATCGGGACAGGTGGGATCAAGAATGGCCAAGACGCCTATGAACATTTACTATGTGGTGCCACCATGTTACAAGTGGGGACGCAGCTGTGTAAAGAGGGACCCCAGTGTTTCGAAAGAATCGCCAACGAGTTGCAACACATCATGGAGGCCAAGGGCTACACCTCCATCGCTGAGTTCCAGGGTAAGTTGAAAAGCATCCAGTAGCCTCTCTATATACCAAAAACCGTATATTAACATTGTATCGTATTATTTTCACATATTAAAGACATTTTTCTATTCGAAAAGAGGAACAGTACATACCAACACAGCACTTTCCACCCAAGGATGCTGCGCAGATTCTACTCCACAGAGATCACTCAGGAGTACCTCAACAACCTGCTTACCAAGGCAAAGGCCGCGGTGGAGGAGGCTAGGAACTTGAAAAGGCTGAACAACAAGAACACCGCTGCCAGACTCGCGGGGAACAACAACAGAAATAACGAACAGGCTCAATACAAGAAATACAAGAAACAACAACAACAACAACAACAACGTACTACTAGACAACCTAATATCGGTCTTACCTCCCGCTCAAGTGCGGTCAACCCTTTGACAAAAGATGTAGATATGGTAGACTTGCTTGACGTAGACTCAAAACCTTTACAAAGAAACAACAACTCTTACAGTAACAAGACCCGCTCAACAAAGAAAACTCACTCAAATAGAAGACTCACTCGTGATAAACAACAAAACGAGAAAAACGCATATACTTCAGCGTACTCAAAGCGTGAAGAACGCCCTGCCAAATCCACAATCTTCGAAATAGACCCACCAACATTGAAACCCTTATTGCAACACTCCAATGGCTTGACTTTCAACAATAACACAAGATTGATCACTTACGCGATCCAAGTCTTGAAAGAAAACCATTTCCCTCTTTACACTGACCCTCATATATTGAAACCAGGTTATGCCAGTGAACCAGATGCTCATTTCATACCAGGTAAATCTATACGTCGTTTAAATTTACAAAGAGAACCTCTATTGAAAAATTTAACCATTGAAAGCGACCAAGACAAGTTTAATCATATGGTACGTGGTGTGTATCAACCTGATATTAAGCCAGAAAACGATAAAGATTCTTGGTTATTATTGAATATTCAAAATTGTCATGGGTTAACCATGGATCAAAAAAATTTCTTATACAATTTCTGTAAAGATGCAATGAATTAATGTCTTGTATATATATATATATATATGTATAACATATATGTTTTCTCTATCAAATATATATAGTATGTGTAGTAGTTCGTTCATTTCTCTTCTTGTAAAAAACTTATCACTTTATCACAATTTTTCAATTCATTTCTTAATACAATCTTATGAATATTAGTTCTTTGACTGGTAACCATCTGTGTCTTTAGTAACATACCGATAAAGGGCATCAATACATTAACTATTGAATCGGATGGAACTTTACTTAAAATATCTTTGATCAATGACGTATCCTCAGCAAAGATTTCAAACTTTCTAACAAGAAATTTACAAATTATTTCACTGACATACGGTTCATTGGCCACTTGTGTAAACCACTGGAATATTTCAATAATATTTGATTTATTACAGTGTAAATCTACTTGTTGGAAATCTTTAAATTGCATGAAAATTCCCATTTTCTCCTCCGTATCGATCATGTCACATTCAAGTATCATGGCATTATTATTATCCACAACAGGTTCAGGTCGGAAAAATAATACCACTAACAATATATCATTTTGATCAAATTTTCTCACACTTTCAAATGAGTTCTTTTGGAGCTCCACATTATCATCACAAATCTCTATGATTTTATCACAATACATCTTCACTGACCTAAATTCATGTTTCAATTTTATCTCTAAGAAATGGTAACAATCCACTTTAAAATAATCTAAATCATCGCGATATTCTCCAATGACTTGATTAAACTTTTCCCATATTTTTTCTTGTAATATAGTTTCCTCTAATTTACTGATATAATACTCGAGCAAGAAATCTTTATCATTATCATCATTAATGTGCATCTTTTCTAAAAATGATACACGAAATTTAACATTTTCTACTTTATGGAATATAACATGATAATCAATCTTACTATACTCTATGATCATGATAATATCTTGGACAATATCCACATTGGTAGGATCTTTCAGTATCCCATTTATTATGGTCACTAAATCTTCAACCATTTCCGTGTGTAAATATGATTTGTCTAGATCTTCCTGAAAATGATCTTTCAAAAATTGTAAAAAATTCCAATAGTCTCCCCTCTTGCGGAAATATTCAATTGTTTCACTCCACATTTTCTCTTTATTATAAATAGTCAGTATTACTTGATCACGGTAGGGCAATGATTCATCCTCTAATAACAATTTCAATATCGCATGCAAACTTTCTGTTTCAAACTGATCAATATCAACATCAAACCCACTATCTTCATCACCATTCCTTACTCTCTCCACTTCCCTCTGATACAACGCTTCAAATAAATTAATATCAATAGATTTAGATATATCGTTCTTCAAAGTATGATCACTATTTTTTTCTTTCAAATAATGTTTCATCATCTTAATAAATCCTAATATTTCACAATTAGCACCAATCTTATTAACCAATTTTAATGATTTCAATTTCATAATAAAATCCTTTAACCCCTGCGGACACCATATTTCACCGAAAACTTTTAATTGGAATATGCAAAGCAAGATTCTAATATCTAATATTGACATATCATTACACCAATTCTCAATAATGGACTCATCAATCTCTTCACAATGCAAAAGAATCAATAAATCATGGAATAAACTCAAATATCTAACTTCCATCTGTTCACGTCTATTCAAATTTTCATAACTAACTATTGTTCCCAAATATTCTTCTATATTCTTAATTTCAGTCTCATTAAAATTATTTATCTCCAATAAGATCGATTTCTTGAAGATACCATACAAATGAGAATTACTATACAGGATAAACCGTGTCTTATTATTGAGTAATTTACGAACTATAGATCTCTCCTTCTCCAATTTAAATTCAATGACACTTTTGTCCATTTCGTATGCTAGGGGAACTAGTTTCAATTTATTTACTAATTTGTCCCTTTCCTCTTGTTCCAATTGTGTCAAATTAGTATCAAGAAATGAAGTTAATGTCTTATTGAAGGCAATTTGCATACCATCGTTATTACATTTTATCCTTTGCTCTAATTTCGGTTCATCATTTGGAACTAATTTATAAATATATATTTCTTTATTATGGAAATTAACCAAGATGTATGGATAATTTATCAATACTTCTTGCGGGTATCGTTCTAATGCAATGGTTCCCTGAGTTATATCACCTTCCAAATTCACTACCAATGCCATGGCATTGTCTTCATAGCTCTTCCCCCCAGTACAAATTAGTACTTCATTATCATTAAAATCACATATAATCGGTTTAATATGAGATTCAATATCTTCACATATTTTGAAAAGGGGTAACGTTTCATTACTAGTCAATTTAATCATTTCATAACTATTCTCTTGAGCAATAAATAAAGTTTTGGACTTCAATAACGCATGTTCAATATTCTTTAGTTGAGGAATCTTCTTCAGTGGAACAAATTTGGTCCTTTCAATTTTATAAAATGAGGTCCATTCTTTCGCAAAGATCAATAATTTATCTCTCCCAGTCAATTTAATATCGTTGACCTCATCTAAGCTCCCCATATTAGGTACAGGTGCAAATTCGGGCAAGATATACAATATTAACTGATTCTGACTCAAAACACAAGCTCTTTCCAACTTGGGCAACAAGACAATCTTATCAATGGAACTTGCACTCTCGTTAAACTTTACTCGAGACACCAGCAAGTACGTACCCTTCTCCATTTCAAAATAGTGCAGCAATTCACCATTGGCAGTACCGAGATAAACATGTTCTTCATATGCCTCACAACATGTGTATGTCAAATCCGTGGGCAAATCACCAATGATGTCAAATATACCGAATGGGCCATCTTCGAGGGTAACTCCGTTTTCTACTATTTCCTGTGTAGTGTTTGTCTCTTCATCTGCCATATTCTCATTGTCATTACTTAACAATCACCTTTTTCAATATTTTATTTTAATATACACAAAATGACAATTTTTTCTTTATATATGAGAACAACACTATATCTAATTAACTAGTTTGACCAACAACTGGGCACCTTTGTTTTCCACATTGTCTGAATCGATGTCTTTTACCACTTTCTTCAAATCTTTCACAAACTGTTTACCTTCTTTGCAACCGTTTAGTTTCTCATAAAGAGCCACAATGGTAAACGAACTGTCCTTGTTGTTGATCCATTCTAATAAATTGGATGAATCGATAATTTCATTGTAAAGCTTGGCAGCAAATTCAGAACCAAGACCTTGCACTTTAGATAGGGGTTCGAGTTGCTTATCTTTGTTATTCCATTTACCACCTTGTATCATTGATTTCAACAATCTTACAGAAAATGGTCTATGAATTGGATGCTCTTCTTCTGATATGTCACCTTTGAAAATGACCATGATACTATCTATCAATTCTTGAAATTTAGCCTGTGCATTCTCATCTAATTGTTCGTAAAAATCGTCATTGGTTAACATTTCAGAAATGAATTGACAACCGAAATTCTCCTCCATAAGTTCTGCATAATCTTTATTAATGACACCTAAGATTAATGGTGCAAAATTTTTCAAAAGTTGTTGTCTTCTCACTTTGGGATCCTTCTTGGAAGTGACTTCAGACATGGTAATGTATCTTAATAGTTCCTTTTTGACATTGGGTGCAAAATATTTACCATCTAGTTCCAACATTAAGTATAAGAATGGTCTTCTACCATATTTAGACAAGATGAAATCAGTTAGATTTTCCTTAACGGACAGAGCAAAAGTTTTGAACACTAACACAGTATCATC
This sequence comes from Grigorovia transvaalensis, assembly GCA_003708445.3. NCBI lineage: Eukaryota > Fungi > Ascomycota > Saccharomycetes > Saccharomycetales > Saccharomycetaceae > Grigorovia > Grigorovia transvaalensis. The sequence goes on along the minus strand of PPXN03000064.1, from coordinate 11,322 downwards.
TACAGTTAATAGTAAAGTAATGAAAACAAGATTACCATGTTCATTTTTAATCAATTCACTACCATGATCTTTCAAACCCTTTAAGATTTGCTTTCTTTGTTTAGCTGTTGCCTTAGCGATTAAAGTACATGCTACATCTGCACCTTCTGGAGTATGAACTAATTCAGCAAATTGCTCATGTAATAATTCAATCATTTCATCAATCTCCTTTTCATTAGCAATTTTAACCATTTCTTTCATTGCAGCATGTAAAATTTGGAAACCAGTGGAACCTTTATCCACAGATGCTGTAATGGTACCGATTAAGTTCCTAGAGATGATATTTCTCTTTTCTACACTTGAATTACAGACATCTTCAATGGTTAAATTAGAGTGTTCTTCTCTGAAGACAGCATATTCGGACCCCCAAAATTCTCTAATCATTTGTTGTCTTTGATTGTGAGTCGAGTAAAGAACAAATAAATCTTCAACGACATAAGCACCTTCTCTGTGTCTCATTAATTTTCTTAATTTACCATGTAGTTCATTAATAATAATTTGTCTAGAATCTTTGGTACCATAATGTAGTAATTTCACTAAAAGATATTTACCGTAGGATGAAGTAGCCAACACATAGAATTGACCCTTCAATGAGTCTACAATTTGTTCACGACGAGATTTAGATGAGTATTTTAGTAAAGTTTGCACAATACGAGATGCATCATGTTTCAACACCAAATCAGCAATTCTATCCTTACATAGATCCCAAATATCATTAGAGAGTTTATCTCTAATTTCTTTAGGTAATGGTGGTTCTTTGACTCTTAATTTTTCCCAGATGGTTTTAATTTGTTGAATCTCAGAACCGAATTTCCTCTTCATTTTCCTTTCCTTCAACAATTTTCTTTGTTCAGCATGATTGGAACCATCACCTTTGGGCTCAGCAGAAGTTTTCTCATTGCTGTCCATTTCTTCATCATCGTCTTCTTTTTCTTCATTTATATTGTCCAATTCATCAGCTTCATCACCATCATCAGATAAATTATCTAAATTGTCCAAATTATCTTCATCAGAGGAATCCACAGAAATCTTGGCCTTCTTTGATTGTTTTTGTTCTTCCTTTACTTTGTGGGAACGTTTCTTGCTGACAGTGGGAGCCATGTTTCCTGAGTATTTGTTGTTGTTAGTATAGTCGTGGGACACACTGTTGAAGTTTGATAGCGGATTGAAATACTCATCGCAAATTTTTCTCTTTTCATTGAAAAATTTTCAGCCTGAAAAGGAAATGGCAGTTGTTTCCGCCAGGACAGTACTGCCTCTTGTACCCTCTGTGACCAGTGATGGTACCAGTGGGTCCCCCGGTGTGTTCTTTGTTCTACGTTCACCAGTGGTGTTAGTCTGTCGTTTCCTCTACAGCTCGTCGTGGGCTGCAATTCTCGACATGGCCTCCTCCACGGCCTCAGTGATGGCGTCTGCGACTGAAGTGTTGACAGATGCTGCTACAGTAGCAATGACAGTGGCCTCTGACACCGTGGACCAAATCTCAGCAGAAGATTCTGCAGTCTCACCGCCACTGCCAGTGTATCTCTGTACCAGACCTAGTGATAACAGGATACCTTTGAAAAACTTGAAGGTTAACCAGATCACAAATTTGGTAGGTATCTTGAGGATACGTCTCCAGAAAACCCAGGCTATGGCCGCACATAATACACCAATGGAGATGTATACGTCTCTTTTCTCCTTGTTAGAAGCGTTATTCAAAGTTTTCACTAGTTGATTTGTCTTAGTGAACACGACTTCCAGTTGGCTATAGTTCTCGTTAACTTTGTTCAAGAAACTTGTCTGTTGTTTTAAATCATCCAAGTTCAAATCACTCTGTAAAATACTTGATTGCAAGTAACTGTTTGCCTTGGTCAAGTTATTGGTTAGTTGTCTGGTCTTGCTCAACAATTGGTCCTTCGTACTGGTATTCAGTGTATGAGGATCATTCTCTCCACTTGTCAACGTATCACTATTGCGTTCTTTGAAGACGTGTAACTGTTTTTCAATGGTCTGGTTTCTCAATTCATCAATCTGCAACAACTTATCATCATGTTTCTGCTTGATGGACACTTTCAAAGCTTTATTGAACCCATCGTACCAATTGATTGCTTGTAAAATTGAACCAACTTGCATTTTCACACTCCCATCCGCACTCGTAGCATCATCAGCACATCTCCCACGTAGTTCTACTTGAGAACAACCCCCCACTTCAGCACTGGGCGACCAAACTATCTTACCATACTTGTTCTGTTGGTTAAACTGTACAACCATCAATTTGATCGCAGAATCCAACTGCAACAACAACGCACTAGTTTCACTTCCTTCTTGTCCCAAACTCCTGAAGAGCTTCTCTTGTAACTCACCAAGACAGTCCATCATCACTTAAATTTTACGGGTTTACTCGTTTATATCGTCTCTTTGTTATATAAATGGAAACGTTTTTTTAACATGTTTGGAAATTGGTTACATTATATCGATGGCCCACTAACCTGAAATGACATTCAATCGAATCACAAAGGAGTTAGAATTTGGCGGTGTCAACGGTGTGATATTGTTGACATTCGGACTACCATTATTCACTATCATTATCAACAAGAAATTGACACCAGATGTCCAATTTCATACCACATTATCATACTATTTCAATCTTAAACAATCAGGTCACTTATGGTTAGCTTACCTAAGTTGGTTTGGTGCATTGGTAGTGATGGATATCATTCTACCGGGTAAATGGGTGCGTGGTAGTAAATTACGTGATGGTTCACAGTTATTATACAAGATAAACGGTATTTGGAATTGTTTACTATTGTTACTAGTTTTAGGGTTAAGATGGTTACTCACGGATGGAGAGATGCCCGAGTTGCAATACCTGTACGAAAATTATTTGGAATTGGGTATGATGAGTATTTTCTTCTCGTTTCTATTATCCATCTTCGTATATTTAAACAGTTTCAACGAAGACACTGAAAGCAGCAACAAGAAGGGGAAGATGAAAAAATTATTATCTCTTGGTGGTAATACCACTTTACCAGTGTATGATTGGTTTATTGGTAGAGAACTGAATCCCAGATTTTTCGGTGGATCTCTAGATTTGAAACTTTTTTGTGAATTAAGACCAGGTTTATTACTGTGGTTTCTTATTAATTTATCCTGCTTACACCATAATTATATACAAGGTAAAGATTTAACTGCATTGCTACTGATCACATCTTTACAAAGTTTTTATGTCTTTGATGGTGTTTTGAACGAAGAAGGTTTATTATCTATGATGGATATTGTCAGTGATGGATTTGGTTTCATGTTAGCTTTTGGTGACTTGTCACTTGTTCCCTTCACTTATGCATTACAAGCTAGGTACTTAAGTGTTTACGAAACAAACTTGAGCAATTGGCAAATAACGTTAATCCTCACTATAATGGCCATAGGCTATTACATTTTCCATTCATCCAATATGGAGAAATCAAATTTTAGACAAGGTAAATTACCACATCTAAAATCTATTGTAACAAAGAGAGGTACTAAATTATTAGCAGATAGTTGGTGGTCCAAATCACAACATATAAATTATTTGGGTGATTGGCTTATTGCATTAAGTTGGTGTTTGACTACATGGTTCAATACACCCTTGACATATTATTATTGTATCTATTTTGCCATCTTGTTGTTGCATAGACAAAAGAGGGATGAATTAAAATGCAGCAAAAAATATGGTGATGATTGGGTTAAGTATCAGAAATTAGTGCCATATAAGATTATTCCATATGTTTACTAAATATTCCCCATTTTTCTTTTCAGATGAAATGACTAACACGTTGGACAAATGGTTTTATATCTATAAAAGTAAGTTAAATAAACTGAAAATATTATATAGTTCAAATAAACTAGTATCTATTAACTTATTTTGTTGTCCCCATTTTTACTCATTATATCTTTTTTCCCTCCTTTGATTATTCATATTCAATTTTGTAAATCTTTGGAGTGAACACTAATCAAATCGTTTTGGTAATTACATAATTTATTTCTAAATTCAGGTACAAAATTTTGCAATACTAAATTTTCTAACTCAGTATCTAAATCAGTAACTTTGATAATGAAATCATTTTCATCATGCATGAATTCTGGTATTATAATAGATCCTTTATTGATTAGACCTTCTTCTTCTCCGTCATCATCATCACCATCTTTTTCAACATTAGCATTTTTATCGCTAATTTGAATGTTGAATTTTAAATTTAAATCAAAATAACAGATGGGCTTACCCTTTCTTTGTGATACGTTAGAGTCACCAGTAATATTTTCGATCTCTAAGATTGTGATAGTTTTGTCATTATGGTCGATGGACCAATTGATGAAAGTGTCATTTAAATATTGTTTTGTCCAAGGTAAGGTATTTTTATCCACCCAGTGCCAGTTGTTTGGATTCAAGACAGCCATTTTTTTCAGTTTATATCAGGAGGATTCAAGCAACGATGCTAGTCAAGATAGTTAAAAAGAAAAAATGTCTTTATTTAAAATATTCAAATCTTTTTTTTTTTCAATTTCCATAAATGAAAAAATATTCTCGAATTTTCCATGGTAATAGCGTCTAAGAAAATGGTTTATCCGTCTAAATACAGACGGATGGTCTCACTATTTCTTGTTCAACGGTATGGTAGTTCTCAGCAGTTTTATATCTGTCTGGTGGAATTGGCCATACCATAACGGTACGTTATTGTCCACCCTCGCTAGGATAGATTCTTTGAATTTGGGATCTAATTTATCATTACAAATCACTAATAAGAGCCCATCTGCTAAGAAAAGGTCATGCTGATCTATCAAATCTTGTGTCCCCTTGGGCAATTGTACTAAAACACATTTCCTCTTGGAAGTATATACCAAATTAGGCAACTGCTGTAGGATCAAACTAGAGACGTTTTTATCCTTGTTACAAACAAACAAGATACATTGAATTTGATCATCAGTATCTTCAGCAAGGAAGGAAGTTATTTCATTGAATTCAGTTTTCAAATCAAATGGCCAATCCTTTTTTTCAGAACTGTTTAAATACTTAATCTTGTTTAGAATATTTGATTTTAGTAATTCAACGACCAGTGATTGATCTTGCACATGCGGCCAATTAGCAGACTGATTCACAAAAGGGGAGGACAAAATCGGTTTATATATTTGTCTCTTTTCTGCCAGTTGTTTATCCAGTTTTTTCAAAGATAACATTACAAAATTGTGGTTTAATGAGACAACCTTCAGAGTGAAATTTGATTTTTTCGTCTTTTTCGTTTTTCCAACCTCATCGCAACAACTGCAAAAGAAGAAAAAGACACCAAATTTTAGTGAAATAAAAAAAATTTAACGGGTAACCCCTTCACTCTTAAAAGAACATAACCATAAATTGATAGATGTGTCATTAATGACCTCTCCGTTACTACTACCTTTCAACAAGCTTTTTCTTGTCACTGTCAGTGCATAGAGATAATATCTAGATCTTTTCTTGCTTTTTTTTACACAGATTCAGTCATTTGTCTACTATTCGCGCCATCTTCTTTTTGCCAATTTGAAGCATTATGAATACAAACATTCTCTTTTTGCTAGTGTACGATTTAACAACTTTGGAACTTAATCGTTACTCATAGATTCATTCATATGGAATCGCAAATTTCAAGAGTTTCCAAAGTAATAATGCTTGATCATCGCAAAAATGCTTCAAAAATAAAAGGTTCAAAGAATAAAATTTTCCTGGTTTTGAACTAATACAATCATAGACTTCATGCAACATATCCTCATACACATCCACCGCATTCTTCGTGTAATTAAGGGAGAACTTGCTACCATTATCGGATGCCTATAGGTAGGGATCGCATGAAAGAAAAAGTGAATCCCTCCAAATTTTTCAATTATATGACTTGTTTGTTAAGCAAATACTTTATATTCTGTTCTACGGCTGCTTTTTTCAAGTGCTTTTCTGTCTTGAATGGCATCCTTAACATGCCACAAACATAACTATGTTTTATTTCTACCACGCTTGGCTTCAATTGCATTGATATTCCTTTCAAGCAGGCATTATTATTTAAGAGAAGCTAAGACTCCAATACTGTCCTTTACATAATGAAAAAATCTATGAGATGTCATCATAAATTACATCTACTCCATTAATCTTATTGCTCTTATTGAAATGTTTTCTTACTCAATTTGAATCGTTTGTCTATTAATTCAGTCGTATTTTTTTTGCCAAGCGGAAGCGTCATGAATATGGCTCTGAAATGATTCTCTTTTTTTGTTAGCCTAATATTTAATTATCAAAATGTTTTAATGGAAACTTCGATACAAATAAACAACACTAGGAAAGAAATACTTACAGAAACAACGTCTGGGTGGCCCTTATTCATATTAAAATAAATAATGTTCTCCCCGGCTTCGCCGGGATTAATATAATATTATAAGATATATAACAATATAAGATAGAAAAGTATAGTATCCACAACCTAGACCTAATTTAGGGTTGGATAGCGGAATTTTGTTTCGATAAGATCTACGAAATGCACAAGGGGATAAGAGGAAGGGAAGGCTGGTGAGGAACGCAGTATGAAACTATTAAAATATTGTTAACAAACAGTTGGTCGCCAAAAATAAATCAGCATACAGGAAAAACTGCCTAAGCACACCAATCAGGACTCAGCTAGACGCAGCCAGACTCACGCAGACACACGCGGAGGTTCTAGCTAGAACTACGCGCATACCAGCGGACACGCCCTTCTCGAAGTAAAAACTTCCCGTTCGGGAACCCCTTTCCCTTTCGGGAAGTGCCTGGTGCCTACCGGGGGCCTTCGCGATCTTCACATCACCCGCGACGAAAGATTCTTGAAACGAAATCAAAACATCAAAACAAATAAATAAAAACAAAATACAACTGAAATTTCAATAAAAAAAAAAAAAAGATTAAAAGCAAGAAACTAGTAACAAATAACTTCGTTATTTTTCACCACTTGGTCACTCTCTCTATATTCTACAACACTCACTCACTTACATTTTTTTCTATTTTTCATTATCTTTTCATACCGTGTAGTTTGCTATAGCATATTTCAATCTGGAATAATATTTCCCTCTTTATTTATTCTTCGAAATTTTTCTTTCCTGCTTAGGGTACTAATCAATTGATCTTCTTAGCTTTATTAAACTTGCTCAATCATTGATATATGCGCCAGGAACTTTTGCAATTTCCCATACCATCGCTTTATACAAAAATTGCTCAAAATGAATCACATCTTCATATTAATTCCGTTATACTTCCATATTATGTTGGCGTCTGCCGATACATTTACATCGAAAGGTTGTTACAGTAAACAGGATTTATCCAGTATATCCTTAACGTCTAAAGGTCAGTATATGTACCAATCGTCATTGTATTGCTCACAGCAATGTTCTGGCTCCTCATTTTTTGCTTTAACTGAATCTAATTTATGTTATTGTGGTGAAAGCAAAGATATTTTGAAATTGACTGCTTCTGATAGTTCAAAATGTAATGTTATTTGTGATGGTTGGGCAGAAGAAAATTGTGGTGATGCCAGCGGTAATTATCTCAATGTACATATAAATGATAATATCAAAGATTTAGTAGTATCATCCAATACAGCGACTACATCAACTACCCAAGACTCAAAAAGTGTGGAAACCGGCACCACCACAGTGACAACCAGTTCAAGTATGAAGAGTAATGCTCCTGAAACAACAAAGTCTACTCTGATTCCTTCAACTAGTACCACAACTACTTCAACCTCAAATTCTGCTGCGCTCATCAGCAAGACCTCTGTTAGTAACATAATATCAGTTCCTTCTTCCACTACATTATCCACTACATTATCCACTACATTATCCACTGCATCTTCTAGAGCTTCGCCAACATCCAACTTATCCTCCAAAACAGCTATTGTTACTCCTCCCACCTCTGCATCTACCAATAAATTTTCAACTTCCACTAAAAAAGTAACCTCTACTGAAAAATCATCTGTTCCAACAATCCAATTCGTTTCATCTTATAAATATACCACTAAGATAATAACTAAAGCTATAGTATCAACTTCTGATGCAAAGCAAGAGACCATTGTCATCACTGCCACATCCATTGTACAAACTCAAGTTTCAACTATGATTCCATCCAGCGAAGCATCCTTATATGGATTAAATAAGTCAATGACGGCAAATAAAAAATCTTTAAGTGGTGGTGCCATCGCTGGTATAGTTATTGGTGTAATATTCGGGTTTATACTCATTGTTTTAATACTATTTGGTATAATCTTGTATTTAAGGAAACAGAAAAGAGAAAGGGAAATACATGATATTGAAGAAACAAAACAATATCAACCCTATTCATTTGGTGATGAAAGTGCAACTCCTGTTATAATACCTAATAATCAAATGAATGGTAAATCAACTTGGAGATTACCTTCACGTGCTTCAACGAAAAATAATGATGATAATAATAGTAAATATCATAGTGCCAAGAGAAATGTAAGCATTAATAGTTCCACAACGTTAAATACAAATTTCCATAGTACTCAACCGGGACATACTAATAACAATAGTAATAACAATAGTATCTTTGAATACGATAATGAAAATAATGATTTTAATATAAGGAATAAATTACCCTCTACAGTTTTTGAAGAACCACCTGACCTGTCACAATATAATAATGATAATCTTGGTAATCAAAGATTTAGTACAAGTTCATTACCTGATATGATGGAACAAAGACCACTTAGAATTGTTAATCCGGATAAAGAACAAGTCTTTATAAATAATGATTATAGCTTAGATGATGAAGATACGACAAATTCCACTATCGATGAAAAGCAATGATTAATCAAAAATATGATAAACTTATACGACATACATAATACAAATAATGCATAATTATATATACTAATAATTCATAATATATCAAATTGAAAACTTCCATCCGATAACAATACATGAAAATGGTTAAATTATAACTTACCTTCATGTTTCAAGATTTGAGTAGCACAATCATCAATTGTTTCCTTCAATTCTTTGAATTTGAAACCTAATAATTCACGAGTCTTGGAATTATCTAATTTAGCACCAAAATCGCTATTCAAGACACCTGTGTTGGGTGTACCCTTAGCAATTTTACCACATAAAACAGGGAAATCTTGGTTTAGGATATCTAAGACATCTTGTTGGTTACATTTTTCAGAAAATAACATTAACCTCTGTTCAATTGAATTATCCTTTTGAAATGCTAATATATGTGCTTTGGCAACATCCCGAACATCGATATATGGAGCATAAAATTCTGAAACGGCTTTTTCATCATCTTTACTTGAATGAATTAATTGGTTAATCATTTCACTGGTACCACCTAGTTGTGGTTTGATGGCAGAATCGAAAACTTGTGGACCGAATACAAAAGTTGGATTAACGGTGGTCAATTTGAATTTCATATTGTTCTTATTTTCATTGTAAAAGTCCCAGGCAGCCTTTTCAGCAAATTTTTTGGAACCAAGGTATGCTGTGTGTGGATCCACAGTTGCTTCTTCCCAAGTAATTGGATTCCAAGACTCTTCATTGAAAGTAAATTTATTATCTTTATGCAGCGCGAAGTTACCAATTGCTGCATAACTGGATGTAATCACTACACGTTCCACTTGATCTGGGGCATATTTTTTAATTGAGTCAAGAATTCCTTTAGTACCATTTACCGCAGGAGTCAAAATATCTTTTTCAAGATCGTTGGTACTGTGTGGTAATGGTGATGCGGCATGAATGACGTATTTGATTTCCTTAGCATGTTTCTTAATTGGTTCATCAAATGCATTCAAATCCGAAATATCAGGAACGATTTCAATTGAAAGATTTGAATTATTAAAATCTTTTAATAAGTGGTCTGCCTTTTCTTGTGATCTGGCAGTACCGATAACTTTATAACCTTGTTCTAATAACTGGCTAATAATATGTTGAGCAATGTAACCTGTTGATCCTGAAACGAAAACTGACATTTTTTTGGATAATATAATAGTGAACCTATAATCTGCACTTCAGTTCAGTCAAATTGAGGAAAGACTTCGTCACAACAATGTAGCCTTTTATAAGAAAATAAAACGATCAGTAAAATTGCAATTTGAAAAATGAAAAAGAAGTTGACGCCCTTAATTTCTCGAGACTTCGATTTGGTGCGTGTGGAAAATTAATCAGCTGCTCGAGAAGTGGCGTCTTTCAAGCACGTGACTTACACAGTGGAAGTTGTATTGCGGGATGATCCCCGCGGAAATAAGATCTTGTTGCTTGTATCTCCGAGAAAAAGCTTACTAAGATTCCACATCTTACTAATCAACATTTGCAACAACTGCGTTTTTATTACCATAATAGGAGTTTTCTTTAAGATAATATGGTATCAATATTATACAATCCATGCTGTCCTTTCTAAGAACTTGGTGGGAATAACACGCGTTATTTGAACTGAGTCGATTAGTAAGGTAAATAAATGTCTCTGCTTCTAGAGAAACATTGAATGTGATTTCACAGATGCAGTTTTCTAGTTTCTGCAATTCCTTATTTTCTGCTATAGAATCTATAGTATAGATTCAAGAAAAAAGCTGCCTAGAATTTTTACACAAACGAAATCTTGTAAAAGAAACGACATTTTGTTGAAAAAAAAAAGCACTAGAAAGACGAATATTTCTTTTTCTTTTAGAAGCACTACTACTTTGGATATCTTCAAAATCAATATCTCACTCATTCTTCATCGCTTCTTCTTTCAGGATAATTTTGAATCTTTTTTTTCAAATTTGAAGTGAAGAAAGAGTTAACACAAGTAAAATGATTACTTTACAGCTAAACGAAGAGTGTTGGAATGTGGGAGAAGGCTAGTAGCTAGCTAGGTTATGTTAGATTGAAGTACAAGTAGCATTTTTAAATTAGTATCATGCCATCTTGCTCTATCTTTGCTATGAAATGCGAATGATCGAAAATGAAAAAATAATTGTGTTTAATAATTCTGTAAAGGTACCAAAGAAAGAATATGACATATTAGTTATTTGACATATACATTATGCAACAAATTCATTGAATTTTAATATTTCTAGCAATAAGGTCTCGGTAGAGACCGAGAATCAAACGTGATCGTTATATATATAAGAAACACCCAAAAAACAAAAATGTTACGGTTGGGATTCTCGCAACTGATATTCAATAACTTTTACTTAATAATCTAGTTAAATTTGACTTCGACTAGCAATACTTAATTTATTCTTAAAACTAACTAATAACTATCTAACTAATTTTCTAGTA